>NJDC01003124.1:79292-98205 GCA_002245475.1 Calephelis virginiensis
TTTATAATAAGTTATGAAACTTATGTTCATAAATAAATAAAATGTTTATTAAAACGTAAATAAGGGCTGTGATTTAAATGTACATTTTTATAGAAATATGTAACTTCTTAAAATTAACTAAATATTTGCACACCACAATGTGGTAGAATATGTTGTATTCTTAAATATCTTTATAACAACTTTTTAACACACATATTCCGCAAATAAATAAATTTCATTTCATTTCATTACCAGCATAATGGCAGTGAATAATGGTAGTGATTTCTATTGCTGTGTTGCAGACTGAAGCCCACCTTCAGACTGCAACACAGCAGGAGAGAGACAATAAACTAATACCAGGGCCTTTCCTGCCCTCCTTAGTTACGCACTGCGATATTAGCCTATTTAATGTATTGGTAACATGTTAAAAAATTAGAAAATTTGTTTGTTTACGAATGATCAATAAAAGTTGAAACCTGAAGAATTTGGTTCCGAGATAACTCTTAATTCCTATAGCTAAGTTTGGAAACTAATTACAGGAAAATAGTATGCCAGAAACAGTAGAATACCTTGAGTGTGACGGAAGTATACACTTTAGTGGTGTGGTGTCTTCCAGTGTGTTCATGTACCCGAAAGCAACAGTCAGCGAAGCTATTACAGCTGTGAAGCAAGATATTATAAGATCTTTAGCTTCCCGGTTCACTATGCATTGTGATGCCCTAATTGATGATAATTTGCTTCCTGAAGGTAAGATACTAGTTTTGTAATTATAATATCAGATCAAATACTATATTTTGATATTTTTATGATGGCAAACATGCAGGTAGCTTTTCTAATGGTAGTAGAAAACTCACCTATAGGCACCTTAGATGTTAGTTCTGTCCCATGGGCTGGGTGAAGAACCGTCAAAATAAATTCATCCCTTAAAAGTGAGTTCTTTCATATACTTTTTTATTTGGGTAAACATTAAAAAAAATTTAGGCAAACTGAAAACTCCATTTTTTTTTGTCTGAACATTAAAGTTGGTTTTAAGTTCCTGCATGTAAATAAATTAATAGAAATAGGAATTTTTGGAGGAGTCTAAGACCGAGTCTGACAATGGACAATGTCATAGATTTCAATATTAGCATTTTTTCTGTGCTTATGACCTTGTATGTTAAGTGATAACTTATTAATTTTGTGAATGTTTGACAAACTAAATAATTAATATGACAAAAGATTTATTTATTTCAATCGTTTATTGTTGTAAAACATTTGTTCTAAGGTGAACTTAATGGCAGTAAGGATTTTCCCTTAGTTTTCCCTAGGTAATGACGACACAAACATGTATGTGATGCATAAAGTCAGATGAAAAAAAAACTCATTCTTGCAACTACACAATGATAAAAAAACTAAAATACTTCTAAATTTATTAAAGGCACAAAAATTAGAATCTTTAAAATAAATATTTATGTTATAATACTCAATGATTTCATTTACAATAAAGAATTATGTCATTGAAAAGACCAAGAGATCAATGGAAAATTATCTTCCAAAATTTAACTTTACAAATGTCATTTTAGTTAACGTTAGTATGCCAGCTGTAATTCATAATTTTTTTGAGTGGTTTTGCTGCTAGGTATTTTTTCGTTTACCGGGAATAAAACATGGTTGGTTTTTTATTTCAGAAAAGGTGTGTTTCAACGAACCCCCTAGAAGAGTATTAGTCCCCGTTGGTTGTTTGTACCTGTGCGACTATTTGTTTCCCGGGGAGGCGCCGGCGGAAGCGCTGCTGTCGGTTCGGGAACTTCTCGACTTGAAAATAACGGAAACAGATGTCATTTGCGATATTGAAACACCAGCTGGTAAGTTTTATGTTCAGCTGAGCTGACAGACATTGGCCTGTTCTATATTAGTAGGTTCATATGAAAAAATATCAATATTCATAATATTGACCTACGGGGACAGGCATTTGTGTAATGAACGTTGATGTCTGTATTTTTGGGTGCTAGTACATACTATATTTATTCCGGTACCTATTTAAGTATTTCTGTGTAATAATGTTGTTGACTAATTAATAACCATAACAGAAGCAACATAATTTTCTTTGTTTGGGGTTAGGTTAATTTGTCCAGGGATATTTATTTATTTCAATACTGTAACTGTACTACTGTATCAATAATGTAACCGTTCGACCAACGAGGAGCTATTGTTTGAAACGGCAATCAAAACATTATGTAATACACACTACGATACGTATAATTCGAAGTGTATATTTCCTGCCGGCAGATAGCGCCACCTTACATAACGCTATCGCACGTACCTACTTCATTATTTTATGGCGAGTTTTTTTAAGATATTCAATGAAATTATGAATTTATGAAAAGATCTCCGCAGATAGTGCATTAAATTGCTATTAATAACCACAAGAAGTGTAATATAGAGCTGTTACTGTTGTAGTTGTCTTTTTAAAGGAATTTTAAAAGAAAACAATTTTATCCTGTATAATTTTTGCGTAGTTTTAACCGTTTACACAGCGCATGCGGTGGAAGCTCTAGAAAATAATATTTTGGATAAAGCGCCAAATCTTAAAGTTACTGACCATGATATCAGCCATTTTTTAAAAACCCCGTGACCCTAGGCTCTTGATATGTATGTGGGTGAAAAACACGTTCTAAGATTCAGTTACGTAGCTACCAACAAAGTTAATAAAAGTCCCTAAAATATTTATTAGCTAAAAATGGTTTGTAAATCTAAGTATGTTGTAAAAAAATGTTTTTTTTTTCGCCACAATTACAATTGTTTTATATTTTAATCATAAAACGTTAAGTGATGGAGCTGTCCTTGAAGAAATAAATAATATTGTATGCCCTCTGCCTGACATTACAAGGTTACGTGGTTGAAATCCTATTCATTTGACTTTAAATTAGACAGACTAGTCCAGTTTAGCTATCGATTTTCCAAAGAAAAGACGAATATATTTGTGTTTTTGCCTTTGTGGTGTAATTGGCGATGTCCACACATGTGCGCTTTAATCTTCATTTTACATGTCAATTTTCAGTTTGTTTGGCAAGGCTCTAAGACGCATGCGTTTTATAGTAAACAATCTACATTTACAAAACAGTCTTCAAAAGTCTTAATATACTTATAATAAACCTGTAGGATAGTGAATTCTGTAAAAAAAATAGGCGCAGGCGACTAAACCGATCACACTGAACCTACTGAACCGATTATAACGATACTTGGCAGATAGATCCCTCTTACTAAAATGGCTTCCATGGGAGAGGGGTAAAAGTCAAAATGTTAAGTGGGCTATAATTAATTAACGCGTTTTTTATTCTTTTCTGTGAAGACTCACCACGGTGACCACCAGGCGCCATATACTTACTCAAAATAAAATGACGACGAACTTGGTCTAGTCGGGTATAGCTTAATTGGTATTAAAATGATTTTTAGATTTATTTTACCAGTTTCATTTTAAGTTACAGTTTAGGATTTATAAGGCTTTAATATTTCTACAAAACTGCATTTTTTTGTATGTTATCTGCTGTCTTTTTTTTTATGTTATAGGGAGGCAACAAGCGGAAGGATTTCCTGATGGTAAGAAATGCCGTCGCCTATAGACACCAAATGTGGTAATGGTGCGTTGTCAACCTGAGGCTAGGAAGGTCAGCCTCCTGCGTAAGTAAGTAAACCGGCTACCCTACCCTCCAACCGAAACACGACAATGACGAGCATTGCCATTTTGCGGAAGGAATAGGTAAGGCAGTGGTGCCTGTATGTCCGGGCGAGTCGTTGCAGGTCTCTACCACCTGTCTATCCTAATTTCGGCGTAACTTTTCTGTAATCAAGTTTTGCACGAATGATATCGCATATTTGCTATAGCCATCATCAGAGCTTCTGTAATTGTTACAACAGATCGTTCTACCGCCTAACTGTTTGAATATGTTAGCATATGAATAAACAAAACACTTTCGACACCTTTTTTTTCTCTATTGTTTGAATAAAATGGAATGTATGGTAGAGGTGTATATGCAGGTCTGTAGAAATCGTGACACTTGGCCCTAGATCTCTTAATCTCTGCTCGATTATCGCTGCCGCCCACACAAGGGACTTGGTGAGAATATATGTTTGTATCTGGTCTGTTTATTAGTTAATTATGGGTAAATAACTGGACCAACATCGCTGTGAATTTGCTATGCTCAGAAGGATGTGCATTTTGTGGACAAAGCGTCAATTTGGCTCTTGGTTGTTTTTAGTTTTGCGATAACGTCAAAGATATTGAATAAAAGTGTTTAATGTTAAAAACTACTTATTCTTCATGAAATGCTTAATATAATACTTGTCCTTAATTTAATAAAGTTAAATAAAAAATATTATTTGATATCACATTTACGAGAACGTATATGGTGTGTGGTATATTATGTTACATATTTATAAAATACTCTCTATAGCTAACGAACAATCCCAATATATATTTTTTTGTTGTATCTCATATGCAACGTAAAGTTCCCTATATGCTTGATTTTTCCAACACATTGAACTGTTGAAATTTATGTAAAACCTTAATGAATTATTCATATTATATTCCCCGTGCTGTGGAACAGCATCCGCTGTGTAAAATAGACCATCTGCCTCTCTGGGTAGCTCAAGCGAGCCCAGGTTATACGGCAATTACCTACAAGACCACAGGTGGTCGAGTACTGTAAAGCAACTTGCCCGGGTAAGGATCCACCACCTTACCTTACTTAGTAGGTATTCTCGCCGCCATAATGACTATCATGTTCCGGTCCGGAGGATAGGGTAGCCGGTGCACTTGCACAATAGGCCTAACATCCCGGCCACAGGACAGCGACGCATCTATAACGTCTGTGGTGTCTATAGGCTACGGTTGTCTCTTACCTCCAGGAGATGCGTGTGCATGTTCGCTGATTGCTGAAATAAAAAAATATAAACCTTCTTCAAGAGTCACTTTCCATCGATTGAAATCGTATGAAAATCCGTTGAAAGCTTTTGAAGTTATTGCGAACAGATAGACGTGACCAGGGATTTATGTTTTATAATTTTTAGTTAGTAATTAAAGCAATGTAATGCAAATATGCTTCAGTTCGAGTAATGTTGCGTTGCCAAGTGCGCACTTTTGTACTTGAAGAATATGAGTGATTTAGAATTTTCACTAAAAATCCTAAGTTTTCAAATCAGTGTCATGCTCAGAAGTTTTAGTTTCCCTTTTGAAAAAAATTGTGCCTTACATCCGGTATAACTAAGTGCTTGAATATTATATAAGTGTTTGTACATAAATGTATATTTTTATAGGTATTAGTAGGTACTTTCTGTTGATTTATAGTCATATTTCAAGCAAAAAATTACTGTTCCAAAAATACTCATCAATGTATAATAATTAATCGCAGAAAACTGCAAAATCGGCTCCCATCTATTTCATCGGGTACTACTCTTGGTTTGATCATTATTTTTTCGAAAGGCTGCAAATGGTTCCGAAATAGTCCCACATCAATTTGACCAACATCCTACTTGTAGTTTTTAAGTGAAACTTAATAATGCATAAACCATTAATACGTATAATTCAAAAACTACAGTATTTTCCCATCCCACGGAATCATGACCTATCTTTTTAAAAAAGAATTATGAAAATCGGTTGGCCGAGTACAAACATACAAAAAAAGATGCAGTCGAATTGAAAACCTCTTTTTTTGGAGTCGGTTAAAAAAAACAATCATGTTTTCCTTGGTTATTGCATCACGCGTGAACGGATGGACCTATTTCGCTAATTCTTTTTTTGTTGTCTTAATAATTTGTTATTGTCAGAAGCTTCTTGTGAAAGAAGTTTTTAAGCTTAGTGGAACATTAGAGAATTTAAGAGTTAAATATTCATAGTTAAGAGAGGACGACGTCTGTCGGGTGAGCCATGATATGTCTATGACCGAACCCGAACCCGAAGGTTCATAACAGTTTGAAATGGTGATAATTAAATTTTCTTTGCAGATACTTCTGAGTTTGACGCTTTGGACCGCGACGCTAGCAGTGAAGAACTTTTAGCTACTCCACAAGAAGCCAGTCAATTTATGTACATTACTGGAATTTGCTTTGCCATGTTGGTTCTAGTGGTTTCAATATTCATTCATTATTATGACGGCATTGTAAAAGTGTTTAGAGATTTGTTCTCCAAAGCTTGACTGAAGTGGCATTTATTTTCAAATCTTTTAATCGTAAATGAAAAAAGTCTAGAAGTTCTTTATGCATATTCTTCTTTGGGATCAAATCAGTTCGTGTAATTTGTCTGAATACATCTTTTTTATTTTTTCATTTCCAAGTTTTCATTCTGAAAAAAAAAACGTTGAAATAATATTGAAATCGTTTTTTTCCCTTTTTGTACACATTCTGCATACTTAATATAGGACAAGAACAGATAATAATTGAGATGCTTGAACTTTTGCTGTAACTTAGGTATCTAACATTATTTTTAAATGAAATAAGCATTTTTTTGACAGCTATTATCATTCTAGACTTTTTTCGTTCACTGATATTCAATAATAAATTTATTTATCTCATACTGTTAAAGTCGTCATAGTCTATATACACATAATGTGCACCTGTTTTGTACAGATAATGTAACTAAGAATTTTGTGCTCTATGATTAAATATTTTTATATAAATGTTGAGTTTCTTTGGTTATTTTTTATTATTTTAACTATACTTTGAGTGGCTTTGTGATTTTTATTGTGTCCGACGCAATACAAAAATATACTTTCCAAAAAAAATACCATAAATTACGTGAGGTGTTTTTTTACATTTTCTGACCCCCCTCCCTCCAACGTAAGATTAGATGAGATTTGAATCGATCCCCTCCCCCATTAAACATCTCACGTAATTTGTGGACCCCCCTAGTCACCAGGGGCATATTTCAGTAGCCCAGATTTTTGGTGTAAAATAGACCATCTGCTTATCTGACTAACAGCTCGTAAGAAGCGAACACAGCACAAAATACAGGTCGTTACCACGGCGTTGACAGCTGATGTATTTTCTCCTCTACTCCTCTTGAAGTTTGGCATCAGACAAATTTCCCGCTTGTCAACGTTATCGATTATACCCTTTTGTCAAATATGGCATTTCAAAAGTCAGTTCTCATATGGGTTATACTTGAAAGACAAAATAAAAAAAATGTCAAACTGGTTCTTCGGAATCCTATGATTTGCTACAAATTAGTACCTAATAGATAATTTAATCGATATACGACATTTATTAGCAGCCTGAAAACTTTAATAGACAATCCTATCCAACCTTTTTGGCTTAAACTATCCATCAACAATGCGCATGTGCACAGACGCCACCAAGCGGAAAAGCCTGAATATTGACGAACTTACTATAATGACGTCGTGATGTCCTATCTGTACACATACATAAGTCTTTATAATTTATGGTCGTTACCAACAATACCCCGGGTGGTAGCTGTTACTTGCTTAGGTAGGAACGACCGCCTAACATCTTCCCGTCGCCATAATGACTCATGTTCCGGTTCGGAGGGTAGGGTAGCCGAGGAACCGGGCCACAGGCCAGTGGTGTACCGATATAATCTATAGTGTCTATAAGCCACGGTTGTCTCTTACCATCGACAGAGTCGTGTGCTTGTTCGCTATCTTCTCATATGAAAAACAAATATATTACCAGATTGGAACAACCGTGGTTGGTAGATGAAGTACTTACGCCGGATCGAGTAGTCTGTAAATAACTGGGCATAATACACAAATATTAATGCTTGATTTAACATATCTAGTAAATAGCATTTCACTAGTATCTCATAATCGCGCCAATCAGCTAGGAGTTCTTATACTTAAATTAGTAAAGTTGACCCAGTGATGTTTGTTGCTTTTGCTTTCCTTTGGAGGTGGATGTCACCTCTCCTGGAGGTTGGATTTTTGTGTTTTTAATAAAGGACGCCGATAGGTATATTGATATCTACCACTTATACGGTTATACCTAGATGCAGCATAGATTTTTGTTAAAATATTGAATTTAAGTAACCAAAGGCGCAAAGACCGCCTTTACGCCTTTGCGTCCATGGGCGTCGCCAGGATTATTTTCACGGGGGTGCATCTCCATCCATACATACTGTTAATTAATATAAAACATCGAAATAAACATGTATAGCAACATACATATGTACATACGAACACAAACATACATACATACATAGTCTCGAAAAGCATTACTCTCCCGCAAGTTCAGTCAGGTAATTTTTTCTATCTACTTTCTTTCCGGAGAGGGGCGTGCAGTTGAACCCCCTTGCACCCTGCTACCGGCGCCCATGTGAACCACCGAGGATTCTTGTCCTGTGGTGATATTTTTATTTATTTCTTACCTATTACGACGGTGTTTATGTGTTACCTTTCTTTCGAAATTTGTGAAAAGGACAACACCAGCCGTAGTCGTAGGAAAGTCAGAATCATATTTTGAAAAAATGAGAAAAAGGAATCCACGGATCCATATGCGGAACATTGTTATAAATCCAAGTTGAATGAGCCTGTATCACAATGTAATAAAGGCGATATTCAACGTTGGATTACCTACATTAGTCCATGTTAATTAATAAGATGGTTATTGGTAGATTTTTGCAAAATCCCGGTCTAGGTATGTTACCTACGCCTTAAAAAGAATCCAGATTCAAAATTTGGAACTGCTAGCACTTGGACTTAACGAAGTTTCATACAAAATATCAAGCCCTAAAACACACTCTTAGCGGTCGAATTTCATAAAATATGTATCTCGTAAATATTCTCTGAAAACTCTGTGTCGCCTCTGTGGTCTAGCGGTCCGGGTGTTGGACTTGACTGCTTGAGGTCCCGAGTTCGAATCCCGGGTCGGCCAACAAAAAGAAAATTTGATTTTTTCAATTTTCTAATAAAAAAAAATGTTGGTCGGGATTGGAAATGTGCCCGGTTGGCGATAGGCTTGCCACCTATCATATCGTCGGACTTAGTGTCTTCGGCTAGTCGTGGGTGCCCTGGTTGTGCCTCTGCCTACCTCTTCTGGGATATGGGCGTGAAGATACTTACTTTTTACTTACTTACTCTGCAAATTTGAGACTCCTAGGATTTGTAGTAACAAAAAATTGAAATTTAAATGTTCGGCATTTATAATTTTTATTACCTATGTGTGATACTTAATTGACAGGTACTTAATCGATTATTTCCTCCTCTTCCTCGATTAAAAAAAACATTTTTTTTATTTGAAAGAGCCTTACTTCCGGGGTTACTATTGCCACCAAGTCTGGATCCGGTGATAAAATTCAAGATAAATCGAGGAAATACCTAATTTAAGCGTACGTACGTTGATGAAGTAGGTACTTATTGAAATCGAAATCGGTTTTTTTGCAGTTTTACTGCCAATTAATTATTGTACATACCTACCTACAAAGTAGCGTTAGTTGTGACTAATGCCATGTTCAGCCTAGCTTTTGTTTCAGCCACTTTTCGGATTTGTCGCCTAGGGCCCGGGTTGTTCCTTATTAGTTCCGGGGCTGTACTTCAGTCCTGGATAAACTCCGATTTGGAAAGAAGTTGTAAGTATTCACAGTTAAGCAAGTCAAGATTTGAAACTTGTGATTTGTGTGTGTATGCTTTGAAAAAGTTTAAACATGTCGATTGTACAGAAAAATGAATGTAGGATAAACAAATTTTGAGATTCAATTCAAGTGTAAGAGGTTACTTTCGGGTACACAGCTCTCCAGATGATAAGGGATAAAAGTGGCCTATATGTAGAGGACATAGATGTTATAGGTGCGTAGATGTCCTGTGGCCGGGATGCAAGGTCATATGCCAGTACACTGGTTGCTCTACCCTCCGACCGAAAGTTAATCATGACAAACATTGTCGTTATGGCGACAGGAACAGGTAAGGCGGTAGATCCCTACCCGGGCAAGTTGCTGCACAACACTCTATCACCACTGGTATTTTTAGTATTTACCTATTGCACCTTCGTTCGCTTCTTATGAGCTGTTAGGCATGAACGTTGCTATGGCCTATTGCACAGATCAAGTTTACACTTTACAGAGGTTCGAGACCAACACGGTGATTAATGTTTTTATGCCATCTATGAGTTGGTTTGCTATCCATTCAATATAAGTTACACATGATTGATCGAGAGATGGCGCGGAAATAACAGCACTTATGCTATAATACCATGCAATTGAGAAGGTAATCGTTGAAACTAGTTTCTGGTTATTCATCCTATCTTATCTCAAAGAGGAAAAGAGAGACACGATAACTTGTAGCATTTACGACTTTTACGTTTGTCGCACACATTTATTTAGAAAGAAACTTCGTAGTAGCGTCATGTTTACAAAATCATAACATTACAGTTGTCAGATTTCTAACTTTGGAGTTGTGTGAAGTTTCTAGTTAGTAGTAATTTAGACGAGTAATACCTACATCGCTTTCATAATTTTTTGTCATAATAATTTAATGTCTTGTTAAAAAGTATTTTAGGGTTGTGCATTATTAGGAACATGTTTTTAGTGACTGAAGAGTTGTTACTTGTTTGTGTTACTTTTAGGGAAAAGTGTTCATTTACTCAAATAATGTTAGGTTTTCAATAAAAACCGGTTTTACCTTGTTGTGTGATAACGTGAATATTAATTTATTTGGTTAAGATGGCATTTGCGTTGAGTAAATTGAAGAATATACTAAATTCAAACAAGGATAGCCAACTGGCTGGCAGTGGAAGCTTAGAACCAGAAATAGGCTTTAAATTGTCGTTACATCCAACTCTCAGAAACTTGTACGTGACTGTTATTGGGGCCCGGCATCTTCCGTCCTTATTTGGGCTCAGCCGTGCCCATGGATACCTCGTCAAGGTAATTAACTTTAATTGCGCCTAATTTAATTTAGGACCTAGATATATAGAGGTCAGTTTTAACCCAAAATCGAATACCTACCAATGTCCTATATATAAAACATCTGCCATTAAGTTTGATTATGACCTACAAGAAATCAAGTAGGTAAGTAGGTAGGTACCTAGGTATTTCTTTTGATCCAAAAATCAAATTTAGATTTTATCTATTATTCAGTTTGAAAAATGTAAAGACCAACAAAGAGACAGATTTCATAATGACAAGAAACACAAATCAGGTTGATAATAAATTTAATACATAAATATCACTTGAAAAATTTAATAAAAAAATAAGATCTAACTCCAGGTATCTAATTGAATTAGGTTTAGGCTTTTGTTATGGGTATGTAGGTATTTGACAACGATACTAATACATAGAATAGGTACCTACTTGAATATATAGGTACCAGTATAATACCTATACCTATTTAATAAACACCCAGACCCGGAAATACAGATATCTATGTTTATCACGTGCCTGTCCCTGTCGGAAATCGAACCTGAGGCTCGCGGTTGATCGGTGGAGTAAGGTTACACGCATTACGCCGAAAGCTCAAAATGTCCCATTCTGTTGCAATACTAAGTCCTTCCTTACTCTTAATTATTTCGCTTCCAATTGCTGTTTGATGATTTTATTGTGACCATTTAGAATAAAATCGACTGGGCATCTAGGTAGGTAGGTAGGTAGGTATGTCCTTACGACATTGTCGGCTTCATTAAAATCTATGATGTTACCTCCTTTTATTGATGGTGGTACGTTAGGTACCTACCTAGGTTGGTATTCTGCTAAAATAATGTTAACGAGAAAGCCTTTCGATCAATACCTAGGTGTGTTAAAGGGTCAGGGTATTTTTTCTCGTTTAGCACGTGCAATTCTCGGTACAACCAGGCAATTGGTACCTACCTAATTTCAATTTTTTTCTGCGGATTTGATAACGTTGACCAAGTTTAGTGCATTTTTGAGTAAGGTGCCTACCTACCTACCTTACATCTCATCTACTCAACAGGTGTATCCATCTACTCAACAAATCATATCCCCTTAAAGCCAATTATTAATACCCTTGACTCAAAAACCTCCATCACCCACAGATCCGGAATTGTTAAATACGGAAAACAGATATTTCGAACAAGGTGATTAAATTTTGAATACCTATATAGGTAGGTATTATATCTCCCTACATATCAGAAAAATTTGTCAAGAGTCCCTTGACTGTTAGGATACGTTTTAGTACCTAATTAGGTAACAAATGTGTTAGGTACCTACCTACTAGAGAACTCTTAAGATTAGGTAATCCTTGTGTTAATTAACAATCAATAACACTAGATAATTAATTCTAATTTAACACGAAGTTATAGTTAGTAAGAAATCTAACTATGATAATTAAAACGAGTTCACGGTCGTCCATCTTGATTCGTGAATGAGATTAGGTAGGTACTAATATTAAAATTGAATAAAAGGTGTGTGTGACTTCAGACTAAAATTCGTAAACTAAGTGATAAAGCAGTTTGAAACAGTTTCATCGACAAAAACACATAAAGCACAAATAAAATAATGTCGTTTATCTAGGAACTCCGAAATCTGAACCAAACGTATCGGATATACCTACCTACCTATCCGAAATCTGATAATGCTGAATTTATCCATTTCTATTGCAAATATCCTCAAATAATTGTTTATTTTTACGAGCAGATGCTTTTTTGATTAGTCGAAAGTCCAACAATTACAACACGAATTATCCGTAACTTACCTACCTATATAAAATCATATTAGCGTCTAAAACCTAAGCAACATTAGTCGTATTATGTCAAGTGTGTTTTTTTAAGTCAAGTGGTTTGCAAGTAATGTATCTACCTATATATATATATGTATATAAACAACTTAGCTACCTGTTTGATGTGCCTAATGTAACAAACTTGTATTTGTTATGATGTTATAGTACAAATAGGTACTAATCTATAGTTTAGCATCATAACATATTCCTATACTACACCCTCCTGAACTTAGCATGCAAAACTCTTGAAAATCTGTTTTTATTATAGGAACGGGTTTCAAATCGTTTGTACCTGATTGTGCCAACTTTTTTTTCGTTTGTACCTCAATAGTTAAAGGGGGCCCAAAAGGGCCCCCCATGCAAAACTCTTGAAAATCTGTTTTTATTACAGGAACGAGTTTCAAATCGTTTGTACCTGATTGTACCAACTTTTTTTTCGTTTGTACCTCAATAGTTCATGGGGGCCCAACAGGGCCATGCTTAGTTCTTGAAAATCTTTTTTTTAATCGGAATGGGTTTAGGATTGTTTGTACCTGATTGTACCAACTTTTGTTTAATTCTACCTCATCAGATGTAGGGGGCCCAATAGGGCCCCCCATTCATAGTTATATTCTTGAGAACCATTTTTTTTATCGGAATCACTTTAAAATCGTATGTACCTAATTGTTTTAATTTAAATCTCAATAGTTAAAGGTCTCAATTGGCCCAAACAGGGCGGGCCATGCTGAATTCTTGAAATTGTCGAAGTGAATGAAAGCTCCGGTTTAGGTCAACTTAAAGACATTATTTTTAAATTCAACACTTGTATCTCACTGGTGAAATGTGAGTGCAAACCCTAGACTAGGTCTCCCGTAAGGCAATTCACCCAAAATCGTCGTATGTACCTCGAAAGAATGGCCACGGGGCCCAAAATCATGTTTCAAGTTTTATGAAACTTTCGAGGTCTGTACCTTGGTCAAATCGACGCATGCTACTAATTGAGTGAGTGGAAACCCTAGACTAGGTCTCCCGTAAGTCAATTCACCCAAATTCGTCGTTTGCACCTCGAAGGAATGGCCACTGGGCCCAAAATCATGTTTCAAATTTTTTGAAATTTTCGAGGTTTGTACCTAGGTCAAATCGATGCATGCTATTGTCTGAGTGAGTGGAAACCCTAGACTAGGTCTTCCGTAAGGCAATTCACCCAAATTCGTCGTTTGTACCTCGAAGTAATGGCCACTGGGGCCAAAATCATGTTTCAAGTTTTCTAAAACTTTCGCGGTTTGTACCTTGGTCAAATTGATGCATGCTATTGTCTGAGTGAGTGGAAACACTATACTAGGTCTTCCGTAAGGCAATTCACCCAAATTCGTCGTTTGCACCTCGAAGGGATGGCCACTGGGCCCAAAATCATGTTGGGCCTCCATGAACTATTGAGGTACAAACGAAAAAAAAGTTGGTACAATCAGGTACAAACGATTTGAAACCCGTTCCTGTAATAAAAACAGATTTTCAAGAGTTTTGCATGGGGGGCCCTTTTGGGCCCCTTTTAACTATTGAGGTACAAACGAAAAAAAAGTTGGTACAATCAGGTACAAACGATTTTAAACCCATTCCGATAAAAAAAAACTGATTTTCACGAGTTTTGCATGCTAAGTTCACGAGGGTCTATACTACCAGTGTATTGTTGCTTATAGAAAGAAGGGGTTAAATGTGTTAAAAACAAAGGGTTACCATGAATGCTAGAGTAAATGTATGCAGCACGCTCTACCCCTTTCTATTTAATACCGAGAGTATTAAGGTACATTTGAGACTTTACCTGCACCTATCTATCTATTTTTTCCTTTCAAATTGAAACAAATGTAGCTGGAAACTAGATGAAATTAATACACCACAAGTTTCTATAGCTCCGCACATAAACATGTAGGTAGTTTTGTAATAAAAACTTTAAAACACCAAATTCTTTAAAATAAACACCGGAAATAGGCGTTTACGAGATCTAATTTAGGTAACAAAAAATACACCTTCACAATAAAAATATAAAAATGAGATAGCATACATACCTACGTATGATGGGAAAAATCTCGTAATATTTGTACGGTAATCGCTAATTCTTATTAGGTACCTTTTTAATTCGTATTCGTAAAAAACAGCCCATTAAATAACTACTAACCAAAATTTCTGATGTACTTACATTACAAAGTGAACTGTGAAATTGTGGTTAGTGCCAATCACTGTACTTCGTATTTAAGATGTGAAGTGCTTTCATTTTAGCATTCGTCCTAGTCTTCAGACCAAAAACGTTCCTTGGTATTTCGAATTTTAACAAAGAAAAGGTATCGAACATTACCAATTATTTTAATTGTAAAAGTCGAGCTTATCTATAACAAGAGATATCTTATAGCTAACCCAAGATAGAGAAAAACACACTAATAAAAAGTAATAGGTAAACTAAAGAGTAGTAAAAGATAGTAGTCCGGGTAGTTACAGGTAGGTTTTTTGGGCTTAGTAGGCGTTTGCCCCGCAACTTTTTTTAGGGACAAAGTAACATCATCTACATAATGAAGTATTACATATTTTTATTTTTCTTTATGGTTAATATGTTTACCTATTGAATATGTATTATGTGTAATCAAAATAAATACTAGAAACCGCTGTCTTTGCCAGTTAATTTCCGACTTAAGTACTAAAACAAAAAATGTTTTTATCTTTATTTTAGTACTTAGGGTCGTGCCCATTAATGAGGAATTATAAATAACTAAGTTTAAACTGGAAAAAAATGACAAAAAAATCTTGATTATGAAATGGCAGCAATTCAGGCTATTGAATCTGTTTTTCCTGGAATACATGTAAGTGGTTGTTACTTCCATTTTTCTAGGTGCTTGTGGCGAAAAGCCGATAAGTTTGATTTAACAACATCCAAGTTTATTTGAAATCATATAAAATTATTTATGACTCTATCCTCCTTACCTTCAGAAGTGATTGACGTAATGTCGAAGTGTCCTAATTATGGTAACGACAAAATTCAACTACTATTTTGTAGATACCAACCTTGTAGAATCGTATTTTTTTTCAATAGATGGTCTCGTGCAACAGAATCTAATCACAAACATGATTGTATCTTGGCATGGAACTGTCAATAAAACAGTCCAAATAAAATGAAATGTAAAAGGCTGATTATTTAAATTAACTATTACAACATTTATTGATATTAGTTGATTATTGTGATTTACCATGTTAGTAAATATTTTTGTATTTTTTCTACAGTACTTTGCTTTTACTTAAATTATATCACTCTACCTAAAATTTTGCATTCTGACTGTACAAATATTGCTTAAAAAAGTTGCGGGGTAAACGCCACCCAAAAACAATAAGAACAATGGACGTGGTCGTTTCACCCGAATCGGGCGAAACTCGGCGGGCCAAACGCCTACTAAGCCGTTGTTTTGTCTATGAAATTGACAAGCAATCCAGGCTACAATACCGAACGGAGACCTCGATGGTATGAAATAGTTACACGAGATGATGTTACTAAAAAACTATCGCAGCTTTCAGCCAACGTGAGGTTAGAGTGTTAAACCTCATGCTTAAGTCTATTTCTCAAAGTTAAAAATTTGACCCTCATCCTGACGATTACAGCTATAATAACACTAAAATTAAAACAATTCAGTAACCTCCGACAAAACCTAAATGTAATATAGCTAAGACAAATCTCGATCACATCAGCTTTCAAACAAAAAATGTGCATCGAAATCGGTCCATTCGTTCAAGTTATGATGTCACAGACAGACGGGATAAAAAAAATTGCAAATTTAGTTCATCCCATTGCGCGTGGTGTTATGACCGAGAACATTAGCGATTCATAATAATTAAGTATATACCTATATGTGTATAATACTAGCTGTGGCCCGCGGCGTTGCTGGCGTGGTCCCACAAGTACATTGTTTCAGGATAAAAACTATCTTATGTGTTAATCCAAGTTACCCTCTATGTGTATAACATATTTCATGAAAATCGGTTCAGCAGTTTTAACGTGAAGGAGTAACAAACAAACAAATATATACACTTTGGCCTTTATATTATTATAAATAATAGGATAATATACAGATTATACAGATTAGGTTTCTTCATTCTTGGGTACCACGTAAACGCTGTTATCGTGTGTCATATGTAGAAAAATCTTAATTACTCGTTATCATACTCAACCGATTCCAATGGAGGTATGTCGATGACATTATTTTTAGTAAATCAATAGCACTTGCAGGCTCGTTAATTGTAATTTTAAATACAATGGTCCTCGTATTCTAGGCCTATACATGAGTTATGAACTTGGTCGTAGGCTCTTTGTTATGCAGATACTTTATTTATTATGCTTTTCAATATTTTTAAATATGAACATAAATTTCGTTTCAATAACTTTTTTAAAACTGAATGATATCTACGCATAATCCTTTTGTTGAAAGTTGAAATTGTTTCAATTTGGGAAAAAACAAAATCGTTTTTCCCGTGTTGGTCCGGGCTCCTTTGCAGAATAGACCATCTGCCTTCCTTCCAGGCAGCTCGTAAAATGCGAGCATAGGCTTACTGTCACTAACATCGTGACATCTGACTAGGTGGTAGACTCATCCGGATTGGTACTACCGCCTTACCTATTCCTGCCGCCATAAAGTCATGACGTGTTCCGGTTTGGAGGGTAAGGTAGCCGGTAAACTTAACTTTACTCGAGGCCTAACATCCCGGCCTCAGGTTGACAACGCACCATTACCACCTTTGGTGTCTCTAGGCGGCGTGAATTTCTTACCATCGGGAAATCCGTCTGCCTGTTTGCTTTCCAATATCATAAAAAAACTTTGTAAATATTTAATTACAGAATAAATTTAGATCTTGTACCCAAATTTGTAGCACGAGTAAACAGTGTAATGTGGAATCTCCAGTTCTATCCCGACAGTAGTATTTGTTATTCAAATACATATAAAGCCACCTTAAAAAATGTGCTGACCTTTTCCCTAAAACAAATGAAAGAGTTTCTCAATACTAATAAAAAAGATACCCTGTGGTGAGTCAGTCGTTATTTTAGGTACTTCAGTACTATTATTCATTCTTTACTTAAAGTGTGACCTCATAATTATTTTATTTGCAAGAATAATTTATAGGTAAGGTAAGGTAAAGGAAAACGGTAGATAGGACTAAACATATTCTTCAAAATAATTTATAACACATTATAAAACTTGTTTCATAAAATAGGAAGTAGTTTGTTACTCCTTGTCGTAAAAACTGCTGAAACGATTTTCATGAAACTTAGCACACGCATATAGGGTATCTTGGATTAACACATAGGATAGTTTTATCCCGAAAAAATGATCATTTGGGACCAAAAACCACGCGGGCAATGCCGCGGGCAACAGCTAGTATGTATATATAAATACTTCCTACCACAGCATGGTAGAATGTATCAGTACGCTTAAATGTTTCTGTAACAACTTTTCAACACACACAGTCTACGAATAAATAATTTTCATTCCATTTCATTGCACAAAATATTCTCGCGTCTAATGTTATTTTTCTTTATAATAATAATAATCTATATACGTGATGCCAAAACTTTGGACCCTTTTTTACGAAAATTGCGCGGACGCAGGAGCGTAAAATTTGGCATACTTGTAGTTTATGTGTAGGAGAAGTGCAGAACGCTAATATTTTTCAATAATAATGCTTATGAATTACATTAAAACAATAAAAAAAACATTACCCGCACTACCATGCATTTGACACACACAAACAAATAACGATAAAAGATCACAGATGGCGCAGTAACTATTCATAAAGTTTAGTAGTTGGTCTTGAGAAATGAAAATGGTATTCTTGTCAACAAGATATTAAAATTAATTATGGTCGAATTTAGACCAATGGGCGACCACTAGTATTAATAAATATCCTTGGACAATTTACACAAATTGAATCTAGCACCATAGTAAGTTCTAGTTTAGAATGATGAGATAAAACTCACCCGACAAAAACTAGGAAGATCCCATCCACAGATATCCCATTAGGGCCAAAACACATAACCGCGTTGCGGCGCCGCGCCGCTAAAATCTTCGGTTTGCGTTGCGGCGTCATAGTCTCTGCTATGAACCATCGAGAGAAAGTTATTCCTTATGTGTTATTAAAAATATTTTAGTTTGTTTTAAATAGACATAACGTCATGATGTGTTCCGGTTTGGAAGATAAGGTAGCCGGTAAACTTACTTTTGCTCGATGCCTAACATCCCGGCCTCAGGTTGGCAACGCACCATTACCAC
>NJDC01003124.1:99115-119567 GCA_002245475.1 Calephelis virginiensis
GGAGACAGCCCTTGGTGCTGGCGTTGTAGGTAACAGCCCAATCCATCTAAATAATGATGTCTCGGGCTGAGCACTCTGCTCGGCCCACAAAGTTCGGTGAAGTTGTATAATATCGTAAGATTGGCAACAAATTAGTCATTCAAAAAAAAAAAAAATACGTGTTTCGGCCCTTATAAACATTCTGATGTAAAATGTGGCCAAGACGAGGCCATGTGACTCGTACTGTGAAAAAGTTATCAGAAGTCATCAAGAACCAAGCTTATCACTCTAAGCGGTCTAAGTTTACAAGTTCTAAATTCGTAACTTTACATTTAACTTAACGTGGCTTGATAACGTGGCTTGCAAGTTTCGTTACCGTTATACGGGCGTAAGGATTTCTTCACCTTTTCCTTTTTGGAGTTGGTTAAAAATAGGATTCCTTTCCTTTACTTTTGATAGTAGATTAAATCTTTTGATTCTATACTGCATAGATCATTAGTTTGTCTATATATAAAATTTAACGAAATGGTTTCAGGTCAAGAAGTATTGCTGTTTTTTCTTTCCTTTTCTTGATGCAGTGATTCCCAATCATCAACCAGCAGAATATGGGACTATGAGAGTATTTGTTTGTTTCTTAAAGTAGTAAAAGTATGATAATTAAATCAAAAATATTATTTATTACTTTAAAAAACATCGACACAGCCCAGTTCTGAGAACTTGGTTATGTAAAAAATACATTATCAGATACAGGTGAAGATCGTTAGCCGGTGGGGTTCTGTTATATGAGGGTTTCCTATGGACAAAAAAAAACATAGATATGGACAAAAAAAAATGCTTGACATCCCCGGCCACATGGCATTGACGCACCCATAGCATCTATGGAGACTATAGGATACGGTTATCTGTTACCAACGGGAGAACTAGGTACTTGTTCGCAAACCTTTCACATTAACAAACTTTTCGACGCCGACCTAGAAAATAAGTAGTGTGCCGTCGACTAGGATCAGGTTCAATTCCGTAGTATTTAAGCAATGAACACAGATGTCTTGCCGGTCTATGTCTTTATTACAATTTTATTGTATTGTGTCTATACCCATCTATAGGTATGTACTTCTATAATTTATTAACTTTTATTTGGGTTTAGATCAATTTAGACTAGTGCATGGATACCTATAATTTATTTAGTCGCCCCACATAAAACGTGGGTTTGGGTCTACGTATCTATGAATATAACTACATTTTGCAGGATTGTGGGATAGGACCCTATTACGTCTATGTAGATTGTAAAGCATGTGTGCGGGTAGACTGCAATACATCGCTTTGGTTTTATGTTAATATTGGTCTCAAGCAGGGCAGTGTGTTGTCAGCACGGTTTGTTTTTCTTTTATTTGGAAAAATGTCTTCAAAAGATAAGATCAATGAATGTGGGAATGTGTATGGGTGACCAAGTGGTGGACTGCCTGTTTTATGTTGTCGAAGCTGTCCTTTTAGGCTCTACATCATATGTTATGCAAACACTGGTTACAGTTATGTAAGGTGTAAAAAAGAGGCTTACATTTGAATGCGAAGAAAATCAAAGCAGGTAATGGTATTTGAAAAAGACGTAGCCAGAACGGATGTACAAGAGTTTTATTTGACGATATAGTTGTGGTACACTGTAGAAAGGTAAAGGTAGCAGTAAGCTATTCGTAAGTGAAGTTTTGAGTCAAGTTGTTAGACTCGCTTTGCGTAATTCGGTGCCTCTTCCATTAAAAAATAATAATTCCAACTTTACTTCATTGTAACGAGAGTTGGGTATGTCAAAAAAGCATGAGATTAGGATATATGCGGTGGAAATGAGAACGATACCGGAAATTTGTGGTGTAACTCTCGCTGTCGCATTCATAACAGATCTAAGAAAGAGTTGAATCATATCAAAGTGTTGATGTTAAAATGAGATAGGACATGCTCCTTTGGTCTGGTCAAGTGGAAAGAATAACAGATGAGACATTGACAAAGCAGTTATACGAGTACAATGCGAATTTTGGTGGATGTAGGTACCCGAAGAGACCTAACCGTTCGGGTTGAAGAGAACTAACCGTCGAGTTCGGGTTATTTTATTTTGGTGGGGATGGTGTCAAGAGTCTCCGAAATCTGCGTGTTTGTATAAAAGTTCATGAGTGCTAATGGGTCCAGGTCAACATAAAAAATATCACCAAGAAAAGTTCAATTATTGTTACCCCGAAAATCAACTTTAATCGGCAAATATTTACTAACCTATCGTAAATTGAGATCACAGAGATTTATAATTAATTGGTCTCAACATGTTCTAAAGTTTAGAATTTAAAACAACTATTTCCAAAAGAAGCAAGGATTATAGCGACACATTCTTAAAGTGAATAGAGCAGACATAGTAAGATAACGCCTACTCATTGTTTTATTTATAGTGGAAACAGTTCTATCAGCATAAAATGAAAATCATTATCAATTATACACATCACTACATAAAGAACCTACAACAATTTATTAACGAATTTGTTCTTAGTAATGAAATCAAGAAGAATAAACTGTCATCACGAAACCAATCACAATAATTATACTTATAAAGTTTATATGACAACATGTGAGTCAGCAGCCATAATTATTAATAATGATATAACTATATATAATGTGTACATAATATACGATAATCACTTCTCAAGTAATAAACTTAACTAAACTAAACCAATAAATATTCCACGCCCGCGTGCCTAATTATTCCACTCCTTAAGTAATTTTAGTAAATATTTCATTATTTTAGTACCTGTGTTCTCGTCTAGCTAAATATGTCCTTTTCGTATCATTATAAGGTATAAATAAGCCGCTAAAGTTTATCTTCAGGTAATAAATATTGAATTAAATGCCTGTAAAATACCTCATGCGTGACTTTTGCGCAGATGAAGCTAATTATATTCTCGGTTTAAATAAAAATAGGTATGTATGCAATACAACTTATTCAGGACTAAAGAATAAAATTATTTTAATCAGTAAATAATGTTAATTTTGAAAAGAATAGAATACAATACAGAAATAAAATTAAAATAATACAATGACGTATGAAGCTTTTCTCTTGCGCGATTTCCTTTTAAGCAATTAATTATTATGCTTTCACGAGCTGGGAATCAAGAGTGTTACAGTTTAACGAAGAATCGAAGTTACTACGTACAGTATTCTTACCTATTGTTGCATATTATTTTAATGACCCGAAACGTTCTGAATATGCCGTAGGCGATAAATGTGTATATTGATATATACTGTGGACGGGTGAACTGATTTCGACTCTGGCTTTTTTTTAAAAAATCGACGTGATCGAGATAATTCTTTGCTACATTATTACAAACTCGTTTTGTCAGGGGTTCATTGAAAATTTTTAATTTTCAAATTACATTATAACCCACTAATGTCCTCATCGCTAGCAAATATTTTGAATGGTAGGTTATCCCCATTGTTTCTATATGAAACAATCAACTCCTTGACTTTTGCAGTTCTAAGTGATGCCAAAAATATGCATAGGGTCATAGTAACAAAGTAGTAGTAAAGTAGTTTACATTTCAATTTGAATAGAAAAAAAACTATCCAGCTTTCTTAATTATGTCGCCAGCCAGTAACTTTGCAATAATATGTTAAGGTGTAATGTAAAAAAAATATGCATATAGTGAAATAATAATGTAATAGCTGTGTAGGTATGCCACAACAGACTGAAACAGTTTTACGATACCGGGAGAGATGTAAAAATACATTAGTATTATTTTAATTACGGCCGCTGCTGTGCTGAGATTTAAAGGGTAGGGTCGTGTATTTACTTACACAGGAGGCATAACATCCCAGACTCTGGTTGATAAGTATTTTTGGCATCTTAAGGCTCCGTGTTTTTTTTTCTTACCATCAGGAAAGACGTCTATTTGTATGCCTTCTGATGTCATAAAAAATGAATGTAATTTTATAGTGGCTCTTGAGCTGTCTGTTACTTCGTATATGAATAGATATTTAAAACTGCGCAACGGATTTTAATTCGACTTTTTATAGATAAAGTGATTCAAGAGGAAGATTTATAATTCATATTATGTACAACACAGAAGTTTATTCACCCGCGCGAAGCTGGGACGGGCTGTTAGGTAGTAAGTACATAATAAAATCGTAAAACATCCGTGGTCCTTACATTAACGTTATTCAGGCAAAAAAACCTCGAAATAGGTTATCAAAACACTTAATATTAAAAGGCAAACAAGCAAACGGGTTTCCTGATTTTAAGAAACACACCGTAGTCACTTATCAATAAGGAAGTCCGTCTGTTTGTATGCCTTCCAATCCCATAAAAGAAGAGAAAGTTTGACGCAAATTGAATTTGAACAAGTTGCTGCCGGCCTAGATGCGACCTGTCCTGTCATCCAATCATTAGTCTAGTCGCGCTGGATCCTCACGTTTAAGTTTGGAAAACCGGGTTTGCTTACTGCTCTTTCATTCTTTTCAATTATGAGTACATTCGCAAATATATCCCCATTAATGTCACAAATGTGAGAGTATATTTCGCTTATTTATACAACCAGAACAGCTAAGCCGATTATAAGTAGTTGTAATCTGAAAATAAGTAAAACCTTGCAGAAAGACATAGGCTATTTTTTATCCCGATATCCTAACCGGTTTCCGCGAAAGAGCAGACAGTTTTAGTTAAGAGCAAGCGAGCGAAGTTCGGTAAACAGCTGGTAACTAATACAGATAACGTCTACTTTCGTAGAAACTAGGAAACACCTTAGTTGAAACGCCAAAACGTTTGTTTCCTTAGTTAGAAATGCCACCGAAAGCTATGCCTCCATAGTACTATATATAGTAGCATAATCTACACGTATGTACATGAATAGTACACCTGCATTTATTAGTAGATAATGAAATGGCGGAAGACGACATGTAAAGGTGGTTACATTGTTATGACAAAATTGAACATGGTCATCAAAATTAACGACTTGTTTTGTGAGAATTCTAAGAAAACGAATATATTACTTTGCTGCCTACTCTCTGTAACCGACAATAATAGGCATTAAAATACAATAATAGTCTCTTGTGTTCATTGTAGGTACCTACCTATTTGAGCTACATATTTTGTATGTTGCGCTTTCCGAATTATAAATATCTAAATATCTACAATAGGAATATAAATCGTAAAAGACGTAAGTCGATATATATAAAAAAAAAAACAATCTGAGCATGTTTAAAATTATTACCAATCTCTATGTTCGTCTGTTGGCCTGTCGATCTGTGCTTGTGCTTCAGTTGCTCTACATTTGATAAAGTTCAGACCGAAATATAGGCTCAGTTTAATAGATAAATAAATAAAAAAGAAGTGGAAAAGTTACACAAATTGAATCTAACCCCAAAGTAAGCAAATTGTATGCTTGTGTTATGGATGTTAGTAAGCGATACTAGTACATAGAAATATGTGCTTAAATAGATACTAGAATAAATTTAATAAACACCCAGTCCCCAGAATATCTGCCCCCATCGGAACCGAACCGCTCGCGGTCGGTCAGTGGTTAGGCGTGTACGCTAGCCATTAGACCAACGAGGCGGTCGATAGATAGATATTTGCAACTCGCATATTAAGCTACCTAACCCCCGGTATACACATAAATTGCCACATTTATAATAATGGGCTTAGAAAAGTAAGTTCTGTTAGAGCAACATTTTTAGGCATTTATATGTGTAAAATCCGTTATTTGTTCAGATCCTGAACCTGGACCATCTGCCACCCTACTCAGCAGGTCGTGTGGGGCAAGTGTTGGTTCAATGGATAATTATCAACAAGATCATTGACGGATCTGTTAGTTCTGTAGCAACTAGGGATATCTACTTTGTTTTAACTACATTGACAAAGTTTGTCTAACCTGATACATATAGTGTACACAATAATATAATGTTTGAGTAAAACAAAGAAATAAACATAATTTCAAATTAATTATTGATAGTCTGAATTGAGATTATGATGACATTGGGTACCATCACTGGCGAGTTTATACAATTGAAGGGTTTTCAAATGTATTACGAATATAATAAACCTTTCAAAAATTAAAGAACATACAATTGCTGTATTAAACTCACATAACAGTACTTGATTTTTATGCCATTAGAAGGTAACGAATTTACGAGTTGATACGAAGTGAGTAGAAGTCTGACGGTTAGAAAATAAGTCGCCTTTAGACACAAGCAGTGGTAACGATCGATGGGTTGCTCACAAGGCTGGTGTAACGTAATTTCTTACGTAAGATTGTTTTCCGGTTACTTTAGAACCCTTGGGAGTGGCAGGGGCTAATGTTACAGCAGGAATGGGTAAGGCGGTACAATATGGGCGTGCTGCTGCATTGTTTTAGTCATGGTATAAGTGACAGAAGAAATGAAGTCGATCTTTTACAAGCTACTTGGTACAGAAGCTATTACTCTACGAGTACATTCTTCTACAAAGCCCAAGGATAAAATGGGCTCATAACTCAATTTTTAGTTTGTAACACTAAATTGTCGTTAATGTATTAGTTCCGATAAGGAACTAATTTCACTATCGCATATTAGAAGCATATGTCACTGTTACGTATTTTATCAGCACTTGACGTATCTCTATGGCCGATAAAGTGAAATATTTGTGTTACTGTCATACACAGTTTGGATATAGATACAGGAATATGTTTTCCGTTTCACTCTCGTATTAGTTATTTTTAATATGAATTGAAATCTATTTCGCCTTAATCCTAAATATCCGTCTCCTTAATCGAAAGGTTAGCAAGCAAACACACCTAACGCCTACTGCAGCCCACTGCCATTAGGCTCGGGTTCGTTTCTCAACGGGGCCAAGCGTTGTATGATGAAAACATAGAGACAAAATAACTTAGTTTGGAGTTTGATTCAGATAGTATTATTTATCTAGGAATATTTATTAACTAGCCAAGCCAGCGAACTTCTACCACTTGACATTAACAGCAACTAACACTTTGTATGGAATAAAGCACGGTTTTCCTCATTTGCTGTTCAACTTTCCCGATTTTTTTACAAGAATCTTCTCTTGATAACAAAAATTGGTCTATCCGTTGAGGTGAGATGCGGTGACCTTACGAAAAGAAAACACTAAAGACTATTTATTATAATTACTAATGTCTGGTAATGCTAAAGTTAAACTTTGAATAATATGTGTTTTTTTTTTATTACAGGTCAAGGTTTTTCCTGGAGACAGCAAATACGAAACAACATTACAAGAAACGTCTTGGCCCATATGGAACGAGGATTTTAAATTCCAAATAAAACAAAAAGACGTAAAAAAGAATTTAGACAAAGTTGATCTCCAAAGCCTCCTAGCGGGTCACTTTTTATCATTGACAATATATGCGATATTAGAATCTCCCAAGCAAGAGGTGGATAGAAGAAAAAGTGCGAAAATATTAGAATCTAAATCTGGAAAACCAAACGAAAATGAAGTGAAACCAAAGACTGGATTATTTGAAAAAACCTTCAGTAGCTTTAAGTCGACGAAGGCAGAGGCCGCTGCGCAAAAGTCAATTTTAGAGAAGAGGAGGACAATAGGGGCTGCGACGTGGAATTTCGATTCTAAACTATTCCAAAACGATCTTAGGAATGGTTTGATTGGAACTCCAGATATTTGGCGACCGATCAATGCGATTGCGAGTGGATTGTCTGCTAGTGATTCGAGAGTAAGTATTTTTAAATACTTCATTTTTTCTACCTTTTTACCTTTTACATTAAAAACAATCAGGACATTAGATAACATTCATAATAAAGTAAAGTATCTTTAGGCTTATAACCCCGATGAGGTAGGCAGAGGTACAACCACCCACGACTAGCCGAAAAAACTAGTCCTACAATGTCATAGGTGGCAAGTCTATTGCCAACCGGGCGAATATGCAATCCCGAGCAATGTTGTTTTTATAAGATTTATTTTTGTTGCCTGACCCGGGTACTATCGAACGCGGGACCGCGGGATCATTGAGTGAAGTCCAACACTGGACCTGTAAAACACAGAAGCGAAAATGTAGATGGGATCGTATTCGATATACTCTGTAATTAATAACGAACTATATTATATAGACTCTGTGGTCTAGCGATCTGGCGTCGGGCTTGACTTCTTGAGGTCCCGGGTTCGATCCCCGGGTCGGGCAACAATAAAAATAGAAAATTTGTATTTTCGATTTTCTAATAAATATAAAATTGCCCGGGATTGGATATGTGCCCGGTTGGCGTGCCATCTATCACATTCTAGGACTTAGTGCTTTCGGCTAGTCGTGGGTACCCTGGTTGTGCCTCTGTCAACTAATTCGGAGATATGGGCGTAAAGATACTTTACTTTTTAACTTTATTATTACGCTGGCAGGTAGGTGTAAAAATGTAAAAAAAAGGTTAATTAATCTCCAAGTTACTTAAATAAATATGACCTCGATAAAGCAAACTTATTTCATTATACCTAACATTTTACGAAAGTCATGTAAAGGTTATAGGTTGAGGAAATTGAGTTGAACTCCGATTTCGCATTACATGCCACAGTGAGGCTTTCCACCATATAACATCTCAATGCTTGGGCATCTACGACTCTTTGTTTCACACAGACGTTCTTTATAAGGACAATTATACTTTTTCATTTGGGATCAACTCACTCAAGCTGTATTACCAAGGAGCTAAGCGTTAAGATAAGCGTTAGTAAACTTTTTAGAATCTGACATCACATCGGCAATAAACTTTGTGTTGTGTGTCCATTAGTACTGGTGACTATATTTCACATATAGCTACTAGCTATAAATAGGTAGATATAAATTGTAAGAAAACAATTTCGTCCATTCGTTAACATTCCCTACACGTTTAGATATAACGGATATTAAAATTGTTATAAAATTTTTATTAGAAATCCCCGAAGAGGTAGGCAGAGGCACAACCACGGCACCCGCGACTAGCCGATGACACTAAGTCCCACAATGTTATAGGCGGCAAGCTTATCGCGAAGAGGGCACATATCCAATTCCGGGCAATGTTATTTTTATCAGAAAATTTAAAATATACATTTTGTTTCTTTGTTGCCTCATTTTCTAATTTTTTTTGTTGCCCAACCTGGGAAACAAACTTGAAACCACAAGAAACCGTCCGTCCGTCACCGGACCGCTAGACCACAGAGGCGATAGAAAGCAGGTAGGTATTATTTATTACCATTCTATGTTTTTTATAGAAAAGACATAGGGGGTTACTACTATACATGCTACGATTTATACCTGCTTAATATACTTACTGTTCATTGCATACATAACAATAGTTTGAAATTAGTTTATGTCTGTATTTAATGTTAAATGTTAATTTTTTTTATGATATAGGAAGGCAAACAAGCAGGCGCATTGTTTATGTATATCAAAGCTTTATCCTTGAGTAGAGTTTGAAGTTGTGTCATCGTGTTTGGAAGGTATGTTCGCTGATAAATTCATATTCATAAATGAAATTACAATATTATCGTTTTAAAGTTGATTCAAAAGACGCCATACCCAAAGATTTTAAATTAAAGTCTTGGGAAAAAACTATGCATCAAGATTCAAGGTTGATTGTCTTACGTCATACTTAAATGATAGGTTATATACCTACACTGGCTGGGATCGGTCGAGGTCATCTGTTCTTCTGCTCCTACAAGTACCATTTCAGTATAAATAAATACTATCTAGTTAGACCATGACTCATCTATTGTTGTTGTAATATTTTATCTCTGTAGAGATAAAAAATCGCAATATGTAATGACCGTAGTAATGGGCCAAGATGTTGGCCCAACGTGTGCCTGTTTGGCGGTATGTTGGCAGTTGTCGCAACAGCGGTCAGCGGGCTTCGATGTTTTGGCCTAACACATTGGACCAATGTAAGCTTGCAGAATGTCATAAATAATCTGCTCCTGTCATTTATATCAGAGTTTTCCGTAGACGTAGTTATATTTCGAAGACAGATGGTTTATAATTTATGCATTAGGCTGCCAAAACACCAATACAACAAAACAGTCAACTTGTTAACTATTTTCATCAAATACTACGAAATCTACCATAAAAAAATAATAGA
This sequence comes from Calephelis virginiensis, assembly GCA_002245475.1. Classification (NCBI taxonomy): domain Eukaryota; kingdom Metazoa; phylum Arthropoda; class Insecta; order Lepidoptera; family Riodinidae; genus Calephelis; species Calephelis virginiensis. The sequence continues at coordinate 109,184 of NJDC01003124.1, forward strand.
CGCTTGTTTAACTAAACACTGTTTTGGTTGACATCCAACAATAAGCTGATACACGTTGATGACGCAGCATGCTATTAATTGAGAATCCCGTTTTGAACATTGTTTATTAAAACATATACCTATGTATACTATGAGTTTTTAATTTTTTTTATTGCTAAACGGTATGTGTTTAAGTTTGGGGGTTCTAGACAGTAAAAAATCTAAGTATCAAACTATAACTAGGTACTTAGTGTACTTAAGTGTAGTTTATACTTAAGCGATGTAAGAGAAATCCTTATTAAGTTGACATAAGCTGAACATGTTATTCAAGTTTCTTTGTTCGACAAATCAAAAGTATGCGTCACACACAAATTTAGAAAATATCATTTTTATACTCTTGTCCATTTTTGTAGAAAATAAATTGATTTGTAATGCTGGAACTATTTGAATAACTGCCCACGCTTGAGACTCTGGTTCTACACATAAGGCATTAAGTCCCTCGACCCGTTAATAAATGTCTCCGAAAAAATACCACAAGTTCAAACCCTAATACCAGCAAATTACATGACCTTATTAGGTGACATTTATTTTTAACCATCAGGAAATTCGGCTGCGTGTTTGCTTTTAAATCTCCTAAACTATATTAGATATCGAAGGACATGATATTTTGAAGGATATGATTGACCTTCAGTATATCTACTATCAATTTGTTACAATACCAGCGGGGCTATTCCGTATCTTTTAACTGATGATCACTGGGTTAAGTGGACATCAAACAGCTGTCAAATGATGTGATTTATATTTGCTATCTACCGACAGTATGAAATACAGTGGTGATAGCAAATATGAAACACGTCATTTGACAGCTGTTTGATGTAAACTTTACCCGGTGACCATCACTAAAAAGATACGGAATCAGTCCCCTGTGTTATTCAAATAATAGAAACGTTACTTGTTTAATGATAACTATCATCAAATTAAAAAAAAACAGTATCCCTTGATAAAACCTAACCGTTATGTGTCTAGGAACCATCTCGATCACGTCGTCAGCTTTCAAACAAAATCGGCCAAGTGCGAGTCGGACTCGCCCATGAAGGGTTCCGTAGTAGCCAGTAACATGATATAAAAGTTCTTGGAGTTCATATACAGTGGTTACGGTTACATTTATGACGTATTAAAAAAACTACGAGATCTCATTCAAACCAAATTTTAGCGGAAGGTACATGGTAATGTACTAGGTATCACATATTTTTTTAGTTTTATCAATATAAGTTTTGAAGACCTTTCCATAGATACCCAACACGTAGGGTTTGATGAAAAAAAAAATTAGTTTAAGTTCTAAGTATGGAGAAACCCCAAAATTTATCGTTTTTTAAATTTTCGTGAGGAAAACGTAATGCGGTTCACGGAATACATTTAATTAATAAGTTTCAACAGTAGGTACAGCTCTTATAGTTTCGGAAAAAGTGGCTGTGACCTAAGGACGCACACGTACACAGACACGCACACACACGCACACTAGTTAAAGTTATAGTACCCCTTCAACCATCGGGGGTTCCAAAAAAAAAATTAATACATAAAAATTCATATTAACATACATATACAAATAGTTATTATATTTGATAATCCCTCAAAAAATATAATTAAATCCAGAAACCAGAATCGAATCGTTACGATCGCTAGTGAAATTTCAAGACGGTAACGGATCTGAACCTGAGGCCTTACTATGAGGTTACGGCTTGTCAAGTTTACTATGTATACTTCGCTACCGTCTCTGTAAATTATTTGTATGAAAACTTAGAAGAGCGCCTCTATCGGTAACTATGGGAAACACATTTTTACACCAAAAGTGTCATTGATTTCGACACGTATCTTACTGAATGTAATCTTCACTAACTCATGGTAAAGGCTCTGAACCTGACTTAAAAACTGAAAGCTCTACTTGTGTTTATATCAAATAAGCAAAGCAGCAAAATAAAATAATTTATGTAGCTTTTTGTGATATACGTGCATTTTTTTAGCTCAACGGCATTGATTGATCAGCCAGTGCGTGTAGATGAGGCCTTGAGTGAGATCGAATCACAAGTGCCGCTCACAGACGCCTATTACGAGATTGATAACATTCCATTGAAACATTTGCTACTGTCAAAGAGGAGCGTTCGACTGGGAATGATCTCTGCCTGAATGAAAAACGTGTTGGTGTCGTTTCTTTTGTTACGAAATTGTATCATGTTTAAACGAAATATAAAATATCGAAAAAAAAAATGTAAGATAACATAGGGACGTATATTTTGAGAGAATTTATAGTTTTCATTGTTAATCCAACGTTGAATTCCATTGTATACTCACATTTTTAAATGACGCATGTAATCTTTTACAATACGTTTACTATACATATTATAGTGAAACAGTAATAAAACTAAATTTATGTATAAAATATTTTACATAAACAGTAATTGTACACAAGACACAACCCAAAACGAGGGCTATTAACTTTTTTAACCCTCGACGCAAAAAGAGGGTTGTTATAAGTTTGACTTGTCTGTCTGTCTGTGGCATTATAACTTCCGAACGGATAAAGTGAATTCAATTTAGTTTCTTTTGTATTAAAGGTAACTTATGTGATCTTAGACATGCTTGATAAAAAACGGTTGAGCTGTTCCAAAGTTAAGGGTAAGGGGGGTGAAAGTGGGGAGATTAACCGAATGTCATCAATTTTTTTTTATTCTTTAAAGGGAAAATAAGTTCTTGTGTCGGGTTTTTTTAATTTGAATTTAGTTTTCTGTTATTGTCAGTTTTTATGCGTGACCGTTCACTTTTCTTCCAAATCTTTCCCGTAAGGACAGTTTTTGAACAAGTTTTGTGTAGTAATAGCTTACAGTTTGGACATTGAGGATACATTTTACTGCTGGAAAGTTTTTCGATCTCTTTAAGTGGCGGCAATTGCTAGTATACAATTTATTTAATGTTTGAAGTCATTAGGTATATGGATTTTATATGGGATTGAAGGGTCAAAAAGAAATGGATATTCTGTTAAATATTTATATAACTACCTCAACCTCCAAACAGTTACCAACCTCAGGACAGGATGCTAAGCCGGTCTTGCCATTCTAGATCGAAACATAACAATTGTGGGCATTGACGCTTTAATAGTAGGTACGACATGTAAGGCAGTCGAGCTGTCGACTAAACAAACGGATCTATATGGCTGCTTTCTATATTCAAGAAATGAGTTGTTTTGTTTCGGGACAAAAACTATCCTATATGTTAATCCAGGTTACCCTCTATGTGTGTTTTAAATTTCATGAAAATTGGTTAAGCAGTTTTTGCAAATTGTAGGAATTGTACTTGAAGGAGTAACAAATAAACATACAAACTTTGACATTTAAAATATTAATAGGAAGAGCAACGCTTCGTCATTTTTAGGCAAATTACCAATGATTATACTAACGAATCACGGTTCGTTGAATATAGGAATCCATCGCCATCATCATCAGCCGGAGGACGTCCACTGCTGGACATAGGCCTTCCGCAAAAGGCGCCACAAGTCATGGTCACCTGCCGCTTGCATCCAGCGGCTCCAGGAATTCAGCTTCAAACAATTACCGTCAAATGAATTTTCCTATTTAACTTTTAGCAATTTGCGGCCACCAGTATAAAATATTAATCCTTCTTGGTTTTTGTTTATTTTATTGTACTGACTTTCCATGTTCTTTATAAGATTGGACATTGATTTATCCGTCGAAGGCTTGGAAGTGATTTCGTATCAAAGTGCCGCTTCGGTCGCATATTATGGGATCGATGTCATTCAACTGAAACATTTTGTACTGTCGAGCGGAAACGTTCCCATTGGGAAATGATCTCTGACTGTATGAAATACGTGTTGACGATGGTCCTTTTGTCACCAAATTTAATAAGATAGAAATGCTATCTAACTTAATGCTATCTAACAATGAAAGTATCAGAATGTTTTAAATGTATTAAGTGCTTTCGAATCAAAGTCACTTTTGAATCATACTCCTTTTTAACCGCTTTCTACAAAAAAGGAGGTTATATGTCGGACTTATATGTTTTTTATGTATGGTAATCGGTTTCTCCGTCATTTCGAAACCGATTTTTTTGTATTTGAAAGAGCGTACTTCCGAAATATATTCCCATTACTATCAAATCTGGATCTGATGATGGAATCCCAATAAAATAAAAGAAAAGATCACATTTTGCCTACTTTGATTATATTATATTTGATTATATTATTGATTACATTATAGATATCGAAGTCGGCCTGTTGCAGCTTTACTAAGCTTAAATTCTTGTAGTTATTTGATATTTCTTGCCGCTTAGTTTTCGGTTTTAGTTTGAACAGCAGTGAAAAAGCTAGACCAGTGTAAAGTTAACCTCAAACTATGTTATTAAAGTTGGTAAATTGGAAATGAAATCAACCATTAGAGAAAAATGCATTAATACAACGCCTCGCGAGGAGCCTCTGAGATTTGTCAGTTTAAAATTGACAGCAGCGTTTGCCATGAATGTATATTAATGTGGCTTGCTGTATTTTAATGTTAGAAGATAGTGAACGAGCTGGGTGCTTTTATTCATGGGAAAAGTCAATCGTTGCGTAAGTTGCATAGATGTTACATTCGCCGTCTGACTGTCGAGACCTAAGGCATCGTATACAAGCATCCAATGCAATCTTCAGCATGTATAGGTAGAGCAGTGAATTTGTGACGAAGGAAAAAGCGGTAGTGTCGATCCGGATAAGCTACTGCAAAACACTATACCACCTAGTACGAGTTGTTGTTAATACCTTGTTGTTTTTTGTGTCGTATGGTCTACGAGTATGTACAGATACAGTCATAATAAAAGAATAAAATGTCGTATATTTCTTAGGAGATATTTATTTTAAATACCAACAGTGTATTTATAAGCGTAATTTTCTTAGTATTTGGTATTACATTGTGGTAATTCTAAAGAGCACTAAACTAATTTTAACTTTACTATCTTTCTTCAACTTAAGTACTAAAAAGAGACAAGCATTTTAGTATTGTCAGATTAGTACTTAAGCGACGTTTAAGTTCTATCTCGGAATAGTTAGATAAAAAACTTAAAAATTTAATATTAGGTACAACCTGACTAATTTGACATGTCTAAAACGTTAAATCTCTTTTGCTTTTGTTTCGCTAGAAAAATATAGCTGAAAAAAGTTTTATTAGTGCCTAGGAGGATTACCACTAAAGTGTTTCAATTTACTCGTACCTTTATCTTATTCAAGGTTCTTTCTTTTTGTTACATTTATGTACATCAAGTTTACGGCTGTCTTTGTTTTCGGTGTTTCCTTATCATGTTCCAACTCTCTCATTACAGATAATCTCGACCATCGTACTTTAGTATCTTAAGTAAATGTTTGAGTTTTGATCTTATGTCTGCAATGAAGAATTAATTATTTTTATAATGCCTTCGCACATCGGCCGGACTGGCAGTATTATATAATATATTCTGCAAACTTCTCTTTGTCACTGTTGTGAGCGCACCGATTAAAAGATGCTATCCTTAATTGTAGACGTTCTTATGGTTAGAATTTTTCTTAATTATTCTTTCTAAAACACAAAACAGTAAACTGTTTTCCTTAAACTGGATTTTTAACATCCGACGGAAATAGAGGGGTGTTATAAGTTTGATATGTTTCTCGCTGTGTGTATTTGTTTGTGGCATTATAACTCCTGAATGAATGGACCAATTTTGAAGTGGATTTTTAGTATTTAGATTATTTTAGGATATTGGAAGGCAAAGAAGTAGACAGATTTCCTGATAGTAAGAAATCCACGCCGTCTAGAGACACCAAAGGTAGTACTGGTGGGTTGCCAAACGAAGGCCGGGATGTTAGACCTCGAGCAAAAGTAAGTTTGCCGGATACCTCACCCTCCGGACCGGAACATGTTAACGGCAAACACTGACGTTATGGCGGCAAGAATAGATAAGGCGGTGGTACCAATCCGGGTGAGTTGCTGCGAGACTCTACCACCTAGTAGAATGTCACGGTGCTTGTGACGGTAAGCTTATGCTTGCCTTTTTCGTGTTGTCTGGTAGGAAGGCAGATGCTCTATTTAACAAAGGAGCCCGGACCAACACGGGGAATGGTGATTGTTAACTCTGTGATATTATCAGTTGGAGTTTTGACGAATATTTTCAACATTTGTGTACTTGTGACACGTTTCGTACGTATTAATTACCTCTTGATTACGATTTTATAATCAATTATTGAACAGCTGGGGGACCGAGTGTTACTCGAGTCGGTGTTGCAAGTACCGCCTCGTCCGACACACACACACACACACACATACACACACACACACACACACACACACACAAATACAAAGTAACTTACCAAATTGATAGAAGAAGGCGTTACTTTGCGGAAATCCATACTTAAAAACAAATAAAATTATTTTCCGCCAAAAATTGCAAATTAAATAATTTTATTTGGTTTTAACTTACCAAACTTGAAAAAATAAAACTTGACAAAATGGTAGGTTAAAAAAAATAGGATATTTATAAAACGATATTGTATATATTTTAAATTTTATTGTATCTTAATTTATACATAAATTTCTGGGCTCGAGTTCAATTCCGGACGCAGTCGTATTTCTGATGGACATATATGTCGGTTGGTACTTTACGTTTGGTGGTTTGGTTGGTTACATTCACACCGGTATCTATTTAAATATTTCAGTGTTTTTTTTTTTATACGAGTCATCAGTTAACAAGCACACGGTTTTTCTAATGGTAACAGACAACCATGGTCTATAGAGACCACATATGTTATAGGTGTCGCTGTCCTGTTAGGCCATTTGTGTTACCTACCCTCCGGACCGGAACTAGACAAGAGTCAATAAGGCGGCAGGAATAGGTATAGCGGTTGATATCTACCCGGGCAAGTTTTTTTTGATGACATTGGAAGCCAAACAAGCAGACGGATTTCCTGATGGTAAGAAATTCACGCCGCCTAGATACACCAAAGGTGGTAATGGTGCGTTGCCTGAGGCCGGGATGTTAGGCCTCGAGAAAAAGTAAGTGTACCGGCTACCTTATCCTCCGAACCGGAACACGTCAACGGCAAGCGCTGACATCATGGCGGCAAAAATAGGCAAGGCGGTGGTACAAATCCGGGCGAGTCGCTGCGAGACTCTATCATCAAGTCAGATGTCACGGTGTTAGTAACCGTAAGCCTATGCTCGCCTTTTACGAGCTGCCTGACACAGAAAGGCAGATGGTCTATTCTACAAACGATCCCCGACCAACACTGGGAAGCCAGGATTAACGCGGGGAAGCCCGGACTAACACAGGGAAAAAATATTATTACGTACCTATTATTATCTTTGACTAACACCCATAATATTTTTTTTGTGTAATTTCTCCAAGGATATTTATTCATTCATTGTTATTTTTGTCGCTTCTTCTGGAAAGAAATAGCAAAATGACCTTGGAAGCGTTTTTGTAACCTATACGAAATTTATTTTTTAGACTATCTTAAAAGTAAAGACTATGGCCTAGTGCACTTTTCTGGGTTAATCTTAAGAGGTGGAACTATTAAAATATGGTGATTTATTTCTAAATCAATCTAATTTCTCTCTGAGGGACTCTGAGCAAGCGGGGTTAACGGTAGGATGAGGTTAATTATGTACATGAAATTACAAAAGGAAGTAACAACATACTCCAAAGGTAGATACTAAATAAATATTCTTGAACTGTTACAGAGAGAAAACAAAAAAGGACAGTTGGAAGTGACGCTGCTGTACACGGCCAGTGAGGATGGCTTCAACGATACCGTCCAGCTGACCATCAACAGGTTGCGGTGCAGCGTGCAAACCATGCAAGAACAGGAACAGTTCAAAGGTCTGATATATACTTCATTTTTGTTCATTCTACGCCTGTGGGATAACTTTTTACAAAAAAAAATCAGGATTAATGATAAGGGTAAAATACTATATTAAATTTTGCCTCAATGTTCTAGAGGTCCGGCGTCGGCCATTAGTTTTTGAGGTCCCGGGCTTAATCCCCGGGACTGGCAACGATAAAATTAATAATTGTAAATTTTGAATTGTCTAATAAAAACAACGTTGCATGGGAAAAGTCTTGGCTGTAAAACCAAAAAAGGCCAAAAAGGGATTGAATATGTGCCCGGTTGGCGATAGGTTTGATACCTATCACATTGTGGGACTTAGTGTCTTCGGCTAATCGTGGATGCCCTGGTTGTGCCTCTGCCTACCTCTTCGGGGATATGGGCGTGAAGATACTTTTAAAAACAGAACCCTTAAATCCCGCTTTACTTTCTGACCAAAAACATTGGAAAGTTGGTAATGAAATTTTTGTCATTTGTGTCCCAGTCAAGGGCGGATCCAGCCTTCGTGTCAGTGAGGGTCACGTATTTTATTTTTTTGTATATTAGAGATAAATAGACTACTCTTCAAATTATTAAGAGAAAAACCGTGCCCTGTAGACACCATAGATGTTGTAGGTGCGTCGTTGTCTTGTGGCCGAAGTACAAGCCCAATTGTGTAAGTCTACCGCCTATTCTACTCTTCTAAACGGAACATGAAACTGTCAGTATGGGCGGAAGGAATAGGAAAGGCAGTAGATCCCTACCCTGACAAGGTCCAGCACATCACTACTAGCCTACTACCAGTGGTCTTGTTAGTACGGCAGGAGTCTAGTATAGTCTGCCTAGGTACGGCAGGAGATTTATTCTACATAGGAGTCCTGAACCAATGCGGGGGAAAACTGGACTGAACTTGAGGTTGAGGTAGGATTCATATCTGATGGGATATCAGTAATTTTTGTTCAATATAAAAAACCGTGGCATTTTTGAGGTCAACCATAGTTTTGCAATATCTCAAATTTAACTTAAGATCAATAATTGTGAATTATAATTAAATTATTATAAAGTATTTCTGTTTTTACATATTTTGGTCAACTGTTACAAACAAATAACATCAATTTCAACAAAAAATATGTATATCTTTAACTATTAATTTCTTCTTTTATAAATATGGCTTTCAATCGTTTTTCAAACTGTTAATTTAAAATAGGAACCTATTAAAAAGTAGCCTGTCATTCTCAAACTAACAAAAAAATTCAAATTGATAATTTGTTCTTTAAACGAATTTCGAATGAGAAATTAAATAAAAATTACAAGGTTTCAAAGAATAATGATTCGACGGAAATATATTGTTTTTTATCTTTTTTCACAACCTAATAACGAGTGGTGTGACGGTGTGGCCTAAAATTTTTGACTATTTTGAACCTTCTTAAATTTGATAAACTTTTTTTAAACTTTGTTAATTTTATAAAAATCTTAAGTCAAGTTTGTTGTATTGGAAATCAGAAATTTTCAAAGTTCAACATTTTCTCATATTTTAGAAAATATATAAAATTAATCGCCTCTATATTCTAGCGGTCCGACCCTGGTTGTGCCGGTCTATCTTCAATGATTATATAATCACTACGTGCCTACCTTTTCAGGGACTTAAAATACTTACTAACAAATACGAACTTATTTTTTTTGAATGACTAACATGTTGCTGCTTTTCCGGTTATTACAACTTCATCGGGCTTTACAAAATAAACTTAAAAGAAAGTAACTTTCAAAATAACAAACATTTGTAAACTTTTATCCTATTTTTACACAACACATTTTAAAAAAGGGCTTCACGAAGCGAAGAGTTATTTAAGAGGCTAATTTCTACTTTTAAGGCATTTTCATAAATACGGCGGGAAATAAAAATGCCAGTTATAAATTGCAAATTTTTTTAACCAGTTATACAAATTGAATTTAACCCCAAAGTAAGTAAATAATATTCTCGTGTTATGGGTGATAGTCAACGATTCCAATACGTAAAATAGATACCAGAATAAATTTTATAAACACCCAGACCCAGAAATGCAGACATCTAAATGTTCTTCATACAAATGACTGCCCTCGTCAGGAATCGAACGCTTGTAAATAAATAGTGTATTATTTAAATTGGAAAATATTTTAATGTTTGGGGGTTTGATGTTTTTTAACGACGGAATAGTTATTTTATTTTTTTAATAATTTTAATGTATATGGATATTTATTTCTGCAGCGCTATAGCCCAATATTTGTCAGGCACCAAGGCAACCTATTGTCGGCGGCAAATTACTAACCTTTATTTTGAAATAGGTAGTTTCTGAGTTATTCGTGAGTAATACGTATTATCCGAGGGTGGTGTCAAGAGTCTCCGAAACCGGCGTGTTTGTATGAAAAGGGTTATGAATGTGAAGGAAGCAAGACAGGTTTGTCAGAATCGTGAGGTCTGGCACTCGATACTCTCTGCCTACCCCGTAAAGGACTTGGCGTGAAGATATGTATGTATGTATGTACGTAATA
>NJDC01003124.1:120811-137584 GCA_002245475.1 Calephelis virginiensis
TACGTATTATCCGAGGGTGGTGTCAAGAGTCTCCGAAACCGGCGTGTTTGTATGAAAAGGGTTATGAATGTGAAGGAAGCAAGACAGGTTTATCAGGATCGTGAGGTCTGGCACTCGATACTCTCTGCCTACCCTGTAAGGGACTTGGCATGAAGATATGTATGTATGTATGTACGTAATAAAATTCCGAGATAGCTTTTTTACTGGTTCAATCATCAATAACTTTTTTATGTGCAAGTATTATTAATGTAAAGTATTATTAATTAATATTAATATAAATCTCATATTTTTCTACACATCATTCCGGATTGAATCAGCTATCGCACGTATTTTAAGACAATAGCTATTTTTCACACTTGGAAACATGTTAAATAAACAGTATTCTGTTATTGATGTTCTAACCCAGTGGTGGGCAAACAACGGCCCGCGGGCCGGATCCGACCCGTGAGAGGTTTTAATCCGGCCCACCGAAAGTTTTTTTTAGAAAAAATATGAACCTAAAAAAATAGTAGAAATGTTAAAAGACTATTGAAATCTGAACAATTAAAATACTGAATCGATAGTTCTAATGTATTGTTGCGTATTTCATACGTTAAGACTTTATAAATAGATTTTATTTTAATAAAGGATTGTAAAATAAAAAAAATGCCTTATGTTATCTTTATACGACGTTTTATAATCGTAATATTTACTGCTATTATTTTTACGTGTTTTATTAAACCGGCCCGCCTCAAGATATAATTTAAATTTACTGGCCCGCCACTAGTTTTTTTTTTAATTTACCGGACCGCGGTCAAAAGAATTTGCCCACCCCTGCTCTAACCTGACTTTTGGATTTCTTTACAGTGGAAAAAGAACTCTCTGCCGCTCGCGTTGCTACATTAACCGTCAGTGCATTAAGGAATCACTTTTTTGCATGGGATAATTTTTAGCATAACATTTTTCAACACTATCGAAAGCCCATGCTTACCTATATACCTTGGTTATTACTACAAATGGAGTGTTGCAAATTTTTAGATACCTAAGCTATTTCAATAATCAATGATATACCTTCATGTGTTCATATTTTTAGGGCAAGTCCCTTGCGGACAAGGAATATAAATACTCTTAAGCAAGAGCTTGCGGAGTTGGCAGGGAGTACAGAGTGCCTAGTATCACGATCTATGCAAGCCTAGATTCTTCCAATTACTCTTTTTGCCTTCGGGTAACACCGGAGCGATTTGATTATGAAATACAACTTAGGTGACCACTCACCTTAGATATCCATCTTAGATTCACATAGAACACACAGCAAAAGTCATATGTAAGCATTTCAATTTTATAATAGTTTTTTAACTATTTTAAAAATAACATAGAAGTATCTCCTAAAAATAACATAAATAAATAATTTTAATAATTGTTCTGGAACATACTGTTCGACTCAGCTACGACCTTGTCCAAGGGGGGGGGGTCGTGACCACCATGACCCCCCCCTTGGATCCGCCCTTGGTTGGGACCAAGTGCACCAAAAATCCATACTAATATTATATAAATGCGAAAATAACTCTGTCTGTCTGTCTGTCTGTCTGTCACCTTTTCACGCCTAAACCACCCAACCGATTTTGCTGAAATTTGGTATGTAGATAGTTTCCATTCATGAGAAAGACATAGGCATATTATTTTTTGGAAATTCAACCCCTAAAAGGGTTAAAAGGGGTGGCAAAGTTTGTATAAGAAAAATATTTTTATTGCACATTTTTGCATGAAACTTTGAATTAATGCTTTTTAGTACAAATGACGAAACACTTATTTCAGGGATTTTCGAAATTCACCCCATTTGGGGATGAAAGGGGGTGGCTAAGTTAGTATGGGAAATTTAATTCTATTGAAATATTTTGCGTGACACTGAAGTAATGCTCTGCAATACAAATCATGAGATACATATCTAAGCGTTTTTTGAAAATCAACCCTTATGAGGGTTAACGAGGGTGGCACAATTTGCGTAGGAAAAATATTTAACAGTAATTTTTAACATAAGTCCATAACAATGAACCACTTACATGAGTTTATCATTGACGAAAAACACACAAAGAAATTATGATACACATAGTAGCAAAATTGGTTAAAAATCCCTACTAATCCATACTAATATTATAAATGCGAAAGTAACTCTGTCTTTCTGTCTGTCTGTTACCTTTTCACGCCTAAACTACCCAACCGATTTTGCTGAAATTTGGTATGTAGATAGTTTGCATAAATTGGTTAAAAATCCCTACTTAATATTATAACTCTGTCTGTCTGTCTGTTACGCTTTCACGCCTAAACCAGTGAACCGATTTTGATGAAATTTGGTACAGAGATAGATAGACTCCGAGGAACATCATAAGCTTCTTTTTATTGCAAAAAAATAGGGGAGAATGAGTAAAAAGAGGGGATGAATGTTCATATGGAAATTCGTTATTTGTAAAACTGTAACAGTGAAACTTTGTATTTAGACACTTTATGATAAACAAAAAAACATAGGCTACTTTTTATCGCAAAAATGGGGGAGAATGGCTAAAAAGAGGGGATGACTGTTCATATGTCAATTCGTTATTTTTAGAGCTATAACAGTGAAACTTTGCATTTAGACACTTTATGATAAACGAAAGATAATATAAAAGCTACTTTTTATCACTAAAAAATGAGGGAGAATGGGTAAAAAGAGGTGATGAATGTTCTTATGGAAAATCGTCATTTTTGAAAATATAACAGTGAAACTTTGTATTTAGACACTTAATGAGGAACGAAAGAACATAGGCTACTTTTTATAGCGATAATTTAATCAAAAGTATACTTATTAATTAATCTTATTATAATTATAAAAGAATATAAACATGGAAACGTGCAAAATTATGTGCAACATGTGTTTAGTATAGCCAAATTAATTTTCCAGATTTTTCTCTTAATAAAATAAACCGAAACTCGCCTTTTATGACTAAATTGGTATGAAAGCAGTTCGTCTATATTTTTTTGTAAGAGCTCGGAACCAAAGTCTATACTATCTATACTAATATTAAAAAGCTGATGAGTTTGTTTGTTTGTTTGCTTGAACTTTCAGTGTTAGAAATTCCATTTATTGAAGAAGGCTATAGACTATACACCATCACGCTAAGATCAATTGGTGCGTAGCGCCAATGATAAATGTTTTAAAATCGGGGGATTTTTTTTCTATTGAGAGCGTGCGCTGCGTTGAAAGTTTCGTAAAAATCATCTATGAAAGAATTGTTCCCCTTTAAAAGTCCTAAAAAAAGTCCGCGACAGCACATTTCTATCTTTTAAGGTTAGCTCACTATAACCTTTTTCTTATGCTAACCAAATTTGTTTCAAAATAATGCATTATTTACGAAGGTTATTTTGTAAACACGATGTGTTAATCCCCATCCAAAAAAATACGTCATTCATCACAAGTATTTAATTTAAAACAAAATTTCATTTCACATTACTCGATTTGAATCTTAATCTTAGGAGATATCGAAGTTTTCAAATAACACTATCAAAAAGAATTTAGTCACTACGTTAACACTATAGTTTAAAGACCGCGCGACACAGATGCGTGGTATGCGCGTGGTTGACTCCTTATGGAACGGTTGTGCTCAGTGCACTACTTCCACTACTTTCCAGACTTCATCGTGTAATACTTTTTAGATGATATTTAAATAAAAATAGATTTAAGTTTGAAGAAGGACGTAGGCCGTTTTTCATCTTAACATTTCAACGGGTAGCGTTAAATTAAATATTAAATAAATAGACTACGCGGGCGAAGCCGCGGGTAGCAGCTAGTCTTGAATAATAAAATCGGCACTAGTGCCATAAAAGTATTTTTTATCGGTTAACTATCGTTAACGGATACAGCCTAAAGTTGGCAACGCCACTTAGCCGTGTCAAGAATGTTTGCAAAGAAAATTTCAATCAAATATTAACGACGAATAGTGCAAATCATTTCTTTTACATTATATAAGGACAAATGCGGTGTAAATAATAATAAATAAGCTATTGTTTGTGTATACAATACAATATAAGTGCGATGAAATAAAATATGAAATGAAGTGAAAGACGGTTTGTACATAACTACAGACAAATCAATTCACTTATGGCTAGAAATACTTATTGTTTAAAATAAGATTAAAACCTCTTCTGTATCTCCTTAAATGTGTATTATTTTCAACGTCAAACTACTATTTTATAGTTTACACATTTCACAATTTAACCACATTACTTAAATTCATAAAATCGCTGGAGTGCTGATTGCAATTTCTGTCCGAAATAATTGAACCCATTTGCGAAAGAAAACTGTTTAGTCAGGGCTTCCCAAACTTATCTGTATTGTGACGCCTTTTGGTCGTGCTATTTTTTAACGACGCCCCTTAACCCACTCAATGTCAGAAGAGGGGGAGGAGGGCTTTTCTGAATTTAATACTTGCCATTTATACAGTACAAGCAATATTTTTTACTTCTCCTCTTAACCCAGCCCGCACCCCGTGGACCAAAAAAAAGTTACCAGTTATAATAAGTACGAGTCTAGTAAACTAGTTCCTAGACTTGGATAACTGACTCGACTTAGTAACATTGACACGATCGCCCCTGGGACAGTTCCACGACGCCCCAGGGCGTCGCGATGCACAGTTTGGGAAGCCTTAGGTTAATTAATTAAACAGCTGATAAAAGTAAAAACTTTATTCTTAAGATTTTTTATGCAACAGTCCCTTTAATAATTCTCAAAATCGATCAACTCGTTTTCACTTTATAAATTCTTGTTAAATTTGCCACCAAAAAAAAAAAAATAATGAAAAATAGCCTTAATTTTAGTGCAATAAGGATCAATGCCAATAAAGTTTACTTTGTTTCAGCACCTTTATACCTGAAAGCCACAATATTAGAAGCAAACAAAGCTGAATGTTATTGGAAAAGTGACAGGTTCATTCCGACCATATCCGCCAGATGGGATCCGAAGTCAGCCACAGTGAAATTGTCAGTATTCAAAGCTAATTTGGATAAAGTCAGCATTTACCTCAGTCTCGGCTGTAAAACCAAAATGGCCAAAAAGGAAATACTAGGAAAAGCGAACGTTGACGAGAAATCTTCATATTCGGATAGTTGGAAGGAGTGTTTACGACAACCGGGGATTCCGAAAACATTCTGGATTAATTTTGAATGATATTATGATATATTTTTGTAAGAATTTATTTGTAAGTTAACGATTTTATGTTTTTGAGCTCCATTTAAATATGATCACACACTTAAATGGGTCATCCGTCTTTGCTGTAAATATATATTAGTATAGAAGGGATGGGGGTAGTAAGTCAATTACACAGTGGTTTAATATAACAATAATCATGTCTGGAAAGCATTCAAGAAACGTAGTTCTTAATTTTCTTGCTGAGGTGGAATTCTCCATTCAGTACAGAAAGCATTGTAACAGTATCTTTTATACGAGTGGCTTTAATATATTGTAACCTTAAACCCTACATAGAGAGCGCTGCCTGGTCGCGTCAGACATGTGACGGAGGTGGATTTCTTTTGTAATGTTCGTATTTGAATAAAGCTTTTCACACGGAAGCAAACGACAGGAAGGCATTTTCTTGACAGTTTCATTGTATGTATAAGTTTTTAGGAAATACTTAGTATTTTGTATTGTGGTGTGCAAATATTTTGTAACTAAATATTTTTTTATATTGTGACACAATTTTTATACTTTGATAATAATAGTTGAATTTATTTGAAACTTATTGATATTCCACCGCTGTTCAGTTTTTATAACTCAAAAACAATTGAGCCATAAGAATAAAACTTTTGTATTTATACTCTTAATTTATATTTATATAGTAAATATAAACTCTTATATTTATACTAAGACGAACCTAAAAAATGTATGAGTAGGTACGAGTATAATGGTTTATCTGTCAATCAAAGTCCAGTAAAAATACGCTTTGAAACGTACGTACGAAATATTTGATACTAGCAGTTTCACGCAGCTTCGCCTGCGTAACTTGGCTCCTACTGCACCGATTTTGATGAAACAAAGCCTATGTCACTCAGAGATAATGTAGCATTTTAAAGGTGAAAGAAATCGGTCCAGTAGTTTCGAAGCCTATTCATTTCAAATAAACAAACAAAAATCAAACCTTTCCTTTTTATAATATTAGTATAGACAAAACTTTTTTCAATACTTTCAAAGTACTGTAAGAATGTCAGATATTTCCATTGCTTACTAGTGTTTCCGCACATAAATACGTTATGAACAAAATGTGTGTTAGCTGAGTTATTTGTATTTACGAAGAAATCTTTTGCTGTTCAATAAATGGAATTTTCTACTTGATTGAATTTAAACGTCTGCTTGCCCGTGGAGTATGTTGACATGATGCAACTGGATTGGATGCCAGTGATATATTGTAAAATAAATCCTGAAATTTTCGTGTCTGCTTGTTTACTGTCGTTACTTATCGTCACTGTAGTCACTCTATTTTTAATCCCGGTTGTTCTACACGCAGGGCCGTCTTAGATTGTGCTGGGGCTCTTGGGTACACGAAAACTTGGGGCCCTTTTGGAGTATAAAGAAATCAAACCATCCATTTTTTTCACTATAATTTTTTGGGTAATCAATTACATTATTTTATTACAGTATTTCATTAATAATATTAGTATGCTGCTATGTTTTATGATTACGATAATATTTTCTTTCGGGATTTCTGTTGAAATCCTCAGACTCAATTTTCTAAACAATGTCACTTTCTATGCTCATAATTATTGAAGAATTACTTAGTCGTTTTTAAAATGCGAAATTGAACTAAAACCCAACCCAAATAAAATATTTTAACACTGATAGTGTGTGAAATGGTCGATCTTTCGGGGCCCTCTGAGTATAGGGCATTGGCCCCATGTGCCCTTGTGAAACGGTATTGTCTACACGTTCAGTTACGGAAACCTGTGATCCGCTCTTCTACTCTTATGTCTCGCAAGATTTTTGGGCCTAGATACGTAATATTCACGATATAATCCGTTGGCTGGTTGTTCGCCTCTAGTCCATCTACATCTGTTACTGCTTTACACCTGAATTATGTATTATTGAATTTATATGTGTATGTCTGATTGAGAGTTTCGATGTCCATCTGAGGTTGAGATCGTGCTTACTTTTTGTCGGTTAAAATATTTATTTTATATAGGTACACGCAATATAAGTAATTTAATTGATGAGTGAGATGTACACATTTTCAACTTATTTTTAATTAACATTTATACTTAAAGACAAAAAAAATGACAATATATTGTTGCACAAATTATTATTTTTTAATGACAATTAATGTTGTTGTTATTATTCACACGACATTTATTATGACAAAATATAAAATAAACGAATTTTAGTAGTATATTACTTTTTTTTCTCCGCCTAAAAATCTATTTGAAAATATTAAGACTACTACTATAGTAGAAGAGGAGCCCGGGATGCTAAATGTAGTCACTCCAGCTTAACCGGGATCTATCTAGTGGGGTTTTGTCAATTAGATAATGAAGAACAAAAAAGTCATGTTAATCGCATCATATACTAAAAGTGTACGTGCCTTTGTCTCTCTGATGAAGGAAAGTTGCCGTTATCCTCAAGGAACATAGTTTTGAAGTGAAATTTCTTTAGAATGGTTGTGATTTCAAAACGGGTGCAAGGGAAAAATGAAATGTAAGAGACACAAATATATATTCATTTCATTCTTTTGTCGATTTACTAAGTTAAGATATGTAGCCAGCATTTCTTGGGTTTTTAAACGGATTTCCTGATGGTAAGAAATTCACGTCGTTGCTAATGGTGCGTTGCCAACCTGAGGCCGGGATGTTAGACCTCGAGCAAATCTAAGTTTATCGGCTATCTTGTCCTCTGAACCGAAACAGGCGAAGGAACAGGAAGGAAGCAGGCGAGTTGCTGCGAACTCTACCACCTAGTCGGATACCAAGGTGTTAGTTCTCTTCTCGCCTATGCTTCAATATCAATATTTATAACTTATTTTTAAGACATTCACAGGTCGCAAGTAAGAAGTCGGCGGGCCGCGGGTTGCCGACCGCTGAACTAAAGGAATAGGCATCTCTCGTATCAAAGAAATTTGATCAAATGTCGGGCATAGGTATAGAAGTTGGGAAAAGATATTTGATGAGTGGAACACTAACCTGAGGAAAATTGAGATGCGTCGCTGACAACCCTTACACAAAATATGTCATAAGTTAAGATTTTGCTTACTTTGACTCTTATTAGGTTTTGAATTGGTCCAGCAGTATTTTTAAGTCAAGGCTTCACAAAAAGTTCTTTGAATAAAAAAAGTAAATTTTTCACAAGTTTGTAGATTGATTTGTGTTTCAATTTATTATTTTCCGTAAATACCACAGTCGTTTGAGTCATGGGCAAGGAATTTTTTTTTGGAAATTAATTCTCGAAGGTGATTGGAATCACATCGATGCACTAGCAGAGCTGCGAATCACAATTAGTCAAATAATACTATCGCTATCAGTATGTCCCTACGTACCTATGCTTAGATCTTTAAAACTACGCAACGGATTTCGATGCGTTTTTTTAAACATTTAAGTAATTCAAGTGGAAGGTTTATATGTCATATTGTTATATGCATATCATAACATGTTCATATGTATATAAAGTGTTTTTATGACATAGATGAGTTGCTAGTTGAAAAAAGAAAACCTTCCTAAGTATGTGCAATTTAAAATTTAACCATTTGCATTGATAATAAATTGTGAGCAACTGTTGTTTTATTGAATAATAATATTTAAATATAGACATTTTAATTTATGATTAGTAATATTTAAGTATAGACATTTTAATTTATAATTGTTAATAATAATAATTTTGTTTTGTAATTTTATTTTATGATTTGACATTTTACTAATTTTTGTAATTCCATTTATTATATTATTTTGACATTCCATACAAGGTAATTATAATTTTGTGAGCTAGTAAAATATTTTTAAAATTGTAATCGAATAAGTTAAATATAGTACCTATATAATAATTTTGTGCGATGTAAATTTGTCTGATTTGATTTATTAAAATAATGTTAAAAAAACAGTGATTTGAGTAGCATAATAAATTTGCATAACAGTGAAATGGTAAAATAGGCGAAACTAACTAGAAATTAAGAGCTGCGATGTACCCTATTTACTAAGGCAAATAAAGTTTTGTTATTATTATTATTGTGTATAATAACACCCAAGCGAAGCTGGGACAGGTTGCTAGTATTTTATAAAGAAAAAAGATTTGCATGTATCTGATAGTACCAATATTAAAAATGTGAAAGCAATTTTGCCTCTATTTCTATCTGTCACGTCCACAGCTCAGACGAGCTTAATAACAATGTATATCAAATAGAGACTTTCTGTAATATAGGAAAACAAAACTAAGTACTTTTTAAATTATGGTTTGCGTTTCATTTAAGATTTTTTATCACCGATAGTTCACATTCACCTCACTTCTGTCGTTGGACTTGACTTCATAAGGTCCCAGGTTCGAACAAAAAGGATTTTTTAAATTTTCTTACAAAAAACAACGTTGTCCGGGATTGGATATGTGCCCGGTTGGTGATAGGCTTAAAAAGTGATTCATACATTGCTCAGCCATCATGATTAAATGTGGGAATGCGTATGGATGGGTAAGTGGTGAACTACCTGCTATAAGCAGAATATGCCGTACTCTTGGGATTTACATCATCATAGAGCTGCAAACAATGGTTACAGTCATGTAAGACGATTATAAAGAAAGATTTTAGCATTCGAATACAAAAAAGTGAAAATAATGATAAATTTAAAACAGATTGTTTTTTTGGTTAAGTAGACCCTACTAGGTTCTAAACCTAACTAGACCCTGGTCTAGTTAATTAAGTATGTAAACATTTTAGTAGAAGATGTAAATAGATATGTTACAAGTTATTTAATTTGTATATCTGGGTATCGCTTTTAGCAGGGACGAGTGGGATCTAAAGAAAGTGTTGATTTGATTAAGCATGTGGAAATAATGGCAGATGAAATACTGACAATATAGATATATACTGTGATTGTTGATGGACATAGGTACTTAGTGGGCTCTAAATGACAGAGATATGTCTGAATTTTTCGACATACTGAAAAATTTGAATTTTACTAGATTTATTTATCGTTCCATCAAACGATATAATGAGGACTCAAGTTTGGAAGGCAGAAAAGAAGCGGTCGCTCATCTCGGTCAGCCCATAAGCAGTGATAAAAGCTGTGAAGGCGTGAATTCAAAGAAATCCCATCCTCAAGCAGAAGCTGTTAGCCCTTCAGAGGCGGTTAAGTAAAACCACGGTAAAAAATGGTGTTGAATGAAGACTTAGAACTACGAGCTTATCGCAGAAAAACAGGTCATCGCTTGGATGCGCGCCTAATGAACATGAGATTGAACAGATCCCGCGTTTTGTTGAAGCTGTACGCAGGAAAAAAACACCTTCAATTTCTTTTTTCTGACCAAAAAATGTTTACTGTGGAGGAGCGCTAAAACAAACAAAATGATAAGGTCCCAAATGATAATGCCCACAGCAGTGACGAAGCAGGCCACCGTATTCCGCGTATCCAGTGAGGCCATTTTCCATCCTCATAGTTGTTTTGAGGAGTCTCATATAGCAAGAAGCACGCAAGACTGGCTGACTTCATCCACTACGAAGTCCTGGCTCTCTTCCAGTTCAGACTGGAATTCTTTGGATTACAAAAAATGGCAAGACTTGGAGCAGAAAGCTTGCTCAAAACCTCACCTCAATTCGGAGTCACTCAAGGCATCCCTGATCAAAACAGCCGCCGATATTGACATGGACCTCGTGCGTGCTACTATAGATGACTGGCCGCGCAGATTGAAGGCCTTTATTTTAAATCGCGGAGCTTATTTAGAGTAAACGTAATTAACATAAGAAGGCATATTTTAGTCAGTTCATTTTGATAAGTAAATAATTATTCTAAAAACAAACAGATGATTTTACAATAAACATGTGGCAGAACTTATGACGCGACTAGTACAGAGCTGGTTGAGATTTCGTTGTTCGATGTTCGATGTTCAAGGGTGGTCTTTTAAACCGGCGACGTGTTGGAATCATAAGAACAATAAATTTTAAGGTATCTAGGCACCTTTGCTAGGACTTGGCTCTCGATATTCTGCCTAATTCGCAAGGGACTTGGTGTGAAGGGATGTATATATGTTATATGTGGATGATGTCTGCTTCAATAATAATGGTCACGGCACATGATATGGTATTGCTGAGAGGACTGATTGGTGGTCTTGGCGAACTCATATGTACCTATCATGACTAATATTATACAATCTAATATGTAGACAAAAGGTGACACGAAGAAATTTGAAGGACATTTCAACTTTAAATACATTATTAACACTGCTTCGCTGTCAAAACCAACCAGACAACCCAAGATAAACATGTTACAACTTTATTTGATTGTTTTAAATCAACATGGGGTAATATTTGTAATGATACTAAAATTTTAAAATATGTGAAACAGTCCCACATGTAACGTAGTCCAAAAACAGTACGCAAAGCGGAATTATTGCGGAATCTTACTTCTATCGATAGTCGACTTCGCAGATACTTGTTACACTGACCTGACCATTGGGCAATTTAACAAACTTGAGCGTCTTCAAAATCTCTGAGTTAGATTTTTATTAATTGGCCTTCGTAATTTTTTTATGATATTGTAAGGCAAACAAGCAGACACATTTCTTGATGCAAAGAAATTCACGCCGCCTAGAGACAACAAAGGTGGTAATGGTGCGTTGCCGACCTGTGGGCAGGATGTTAGGCCTCGAGCAAAAGGAAGTTATGGCTGCAGGAATGGTAAGGCAGTGGTACCAATCCGGGCTAGTCGCTGCTAAGCTCTACCACCTAGTCAGATGTCACGGTGTTAGTGACGGTAAGCCTATGCTCGCCTTTTACGAGCTGCCTGGCAACTGACCATATCTCTGAGTGTACTGGTTAATACTCAAGTGGTTGCCAATCCGTCATCGCCGGAAACTGCATGTCTACTGTATTCTATTTTATGTGATCGACGTTCGCGTGTGTACCTATTTTAAGATTTTAATTTTTGCGAAGTGATATCAAAGAACTAAGATCGACGGATAATCTCTTCCCGAGCGTCTAGATTTTTATTAAAAAAATATTATTTCGAAACTCAGAATATAACATAATATAGCTTATCATAATATCTTTAACCTCGTGAGATTCTTCTTTGTTTTTTTTGTTTCTAGATTGTGTATTTTGTTTTTTTTTGGATTTATGTGCTAATAGTTATTACCATTATTTGTGTCCATTTTATCCCCCTTTTAACCGTCTTGGAGGTTGGTTGGATTTGGCCTGTACGTTTGTATGTACAGGCAAATAGACCGGCAAAGAAGTTTAATCTATAAAGAATCCGTTTTTGGTTACTTTACTCCGCTGTCCTAGAAAAATATCAAACACCATAGACTCGTCTAAGACGTACTTACTGATGATATAAAACTAATCACGCCTCAAACTGAAACGAAACAAAATTAAAACTAAAATAAAAGTACTAAAAAAAAGTATCTTCACGCCCATATCCCCGAAGAGGTAGGCAGAGGCACAACCAGGGCACCCACGACTAGCCGAAGACACTAAGTCCCACAATGTGATAGGTGGCAAGCCTATCGCCAACCGGGCACATTTCCAATCCCGACCAACATTTTTTTTATTACAAAAAGTACTATATTTATAATAATTTACCTCAGGATATATAATGTCACATCCAGTCGCTTTACATAGCTTGTAACTTATATCATAATGTTTTGTTTACATTAAACTGCCCTCTGTTTAAACATGTTTTTATTTGAATTAAAGTATTTACCTACGTACGATATGTTCGACAACTGTATAAAATTAATAAACGAGTTTTGTATCTCATGAGTTATATAGTTGGTAAAATTACATACATACATATCTACACGCCAAGTTCCTCCTTACAGGGCAGGCAGAGAGTATCGAGTAACAAACAGTAAAAAGTAAACACACAAACAATGTAATTGTAATAAACAGTTTGTAAAATTATTTTAGGAAAAATGGTACAGAGTCTCAAACCTCAAACACTTGTGTGAATTTATTGGGTTGGGTTAGAAATAACTAAAATACTTAGGATATAATATATCTTTCACGAGCCGCCCCGGCGAATTTTGTTTCCTTTTCACTCGATACTCTTTGCTTATACTGTACTTTGCATGAAGATTTTCGGGGATATGGGCGTGAGGATACTTTAAGACCTATACATTTAAATGTTTCTCCATATTTATTCCTAACTTCAAGTTATTTGATCAAATATATTTAGTGTTGCTATGTATGTAATTTCTAAACTAAAAAGCTTAGGACTTATACACATGTTAGTATTAGGTAATTGACATTTTCATTTTTGATTTGTGGATAAACACCTATTGTAATTATCATTTATACAAAAATCCAACACTTAGGCGGTTTCACTTATTTTATTTTAACAAATTAACCAACCGGTTTCACTTTAAAAGTAGTTGCTATGTCGCATGTTTTTAACTGATCCCGAAAAGTATAAAGTTATCGACTAATCTTTATATGCGATTACCCGTCAATTATCCGAATGTGTTTTGACAACTTCTTTAACCGTGGTTTTAAAATTTTAAAGAAATTGCTGTAAGTTTTATTTTTGCAATTTTACTGCCCTTAAATAATTAACAACGCTCTTACTGTTATTAATAATGATATGGTCAGTATACTAAAGTGGAGTAGATCTTTCGGTCTTAAACTTAATCCAATCAAGACTCAGGTCATTATAATTATTAGGTACAGGATACAGGATAAATTGGTCTCGTGTACCCTCTATTAGATTAAATAATGTTATTATCCTATATGGCCAAGTGGTGAACTGCCTGCTTTATGCAGATGATGCTGTACTTTTGGGCTCTACACCATCTGAGCTGCAAACACTGGTCACAGTTATGGAAGGAGATTGTAAAGAAAGGGGCTTACATTTGAATGCGATGAAAACCAAAATAATGGTGTTTGAAAGAGACGTAGTCAGAACGGATGTAAGAGTTTTGGTTAATGATGTAGTGCTGGAACAAGTGAATGAAATTGTATATCTTGGTTGTGCTTTTAGCAGGGATGGAAGGTACACCGCGGATGTAGAGAGGAGAGTGAGTGCAGGGAATAGTGTGAATGGAGCGTTGGGTAAGCTATTCCAAAGCGAGGTTTTAAGTCAAAAAGCTAGACTCGCTTTACATAATTCTGCGCTTATTCCAACGTTACTGTATGGAAGCGAGAGTTGGGTATGTCAGAAAGAGCATGAAAGTAGGATAAATGCGGTCGAAATGAGAGCACTACGGAAAATCTGTGGTGTAACGCTCGCTGACCGCATTCGTAACAGTGAGATCCGAGAAAGAGTGGAATTGAATGAAAGTGTTGGTGTTAAAATGCGAAAGGGCATGCTCCGCTGGTTCGGTCATGTGGAAAGAATGACAGATGAAAGATTGACAAAGCAGATATACAGTGCGAATGTGGATGGATGTAGGTACCCGGGGAGACCAAGGCTGACATTTCACGATCAGATCAATCGGATATTATTCGAGGGTGGTGTCAAGAGTCTCCGAAACCGGCGTGTTTGTATGAAAAGGGTTATGAATGTGAAGGAAGCAAGACAGGTTTGTCAGGATCGTGAGGTCTGGCACTCGATACTCTCTGCCTACCCCGTAAGGGACTTGGCGTGAAGATATGTATGTATGTATGTATGTATGTATGTATTATCCTATATAGTAATTACGCTAAGAACATAGATGTTTTTATTGACAATACTCTTTCTTTGCCTAAACAACTACAGGAGGTCAGTAGGAAATAATTTTGTGCTTGGAATTCGTTGACACGTCTTCGCTTTTTGCGCCCGATTCCTGCAAAGATTATGTTTGCTGATTCCCTACTACTTTCAATCTTAGGTTATGCTGATTAAATAAATAAACTCGAGCGTCTTCCAAATCTTTGTATTAGATTCATATTTTCATTGCATATATATGATCACGTTTCCGAAATTCGTGCTAAGCTCAAGTGATTAACATTCATTCATTAAGTGGGTAACATTGGCCAGAACTACCATATCTCTTTTGTACTCAACTCTCTTTGATCCATTTGCGCCTATTAAATAAATAAATAAATATCCTTAGACAAGTTACACAAATTGAATCTAACTCCAAAGTAATCTAATTATATACTTGTGTTATGAATGTTAGTCAACGATTCTAATACATAGAAATACTTAAATACATACCAGAATAAATTTTATAAATACCTAGACCCGGAAATGCAGACATGTAAATGTTCATCATACAAATGCCAGCCCCCGTCGGGAATCGAACTCGAGCCTCACGGTTGGTTGATGTAGTTACACGTGTACGTTAGCCACTCGACCAACGAGGCGGTCCTATTCATTTAAAAAAATAAGTTTTGTAACAGTGAGGCAAAATTCCTCAGGTCCGGTGATAAGATAATAATCAGTAAGAGGCAACAGGTACTTACATGTTTAAAGTATTTTATTTCCTTTTTTTAATTTGTGAAAGTTTATCCCACATTCGGCATAAGTAGATAGAAGAAATCGAGATATAAGGTTAGTTTTAGATTGGAACATTTGAAGGAGTTCTGATAGCTCGCATTCGATAGCTCGATATACCTCAACAAAAGACTTATCTATTTAGGCCTTATTGCATTATATGACTTATCTGAACAAGGCGGTTTTTCAATACCAACGTAAAAAATACCTACATACTCGTAGAAACACTTTTAGCGGTAATCGGTTTTACCTGTTAATAACATAACTCTGAAAAAGCTGTAAAAGCGAAATCGGTTGGCCAGTTTACGCAATTAAAATTAGATGAGCATGCAGTGCAAAAGTCGATTAAATAAGCTTATGATGTCGTTAAAAAAGTAGCCTTTTCATGAAACGACGAACTTTGTTGTGGGCGCAGTAGAGGCACGCGCATTTGCCTCCAGTCTAGCGATGCGGTGCTACGTATCGGGAAAACCACTGAAACTTTTCTTTGCGTTGTCGTTCTACGTACAGTAAGGATACTTAATAAAAATGTACGAATAAATTGTTACAAAATAAATAAAAACATAATAATTTAACCTACACTTAAAAGGGATAAAATAAATTAAAGTGTCGAAAGTTAACGTAGACCTTGCTACGAAAACTTTACAATATTTTAATTGGTGTTAGTAATGGTGTTAAAAATTTGTAAGTAATAAATAAGTGTAGCGAAAATCAGGATAATAAAAATAAGTGTTGTGGAAATTCACTAAATGGCTAATGTCGTTGCCAACAAATATATATGTGTTAATCGTTTTGCAAACAAGCTGTTCGGTGGCTGTCGTGGTGTGTGCCTTTTGTATGCCGTTTATATTAGCATAGTCAGACAAGAAGGCCTCGCTGAATAAAGAACAAAGAAGGCACTTTATTTGTTCCTGCTTCACGTAGCGTGGATAAAGTTTTCATATTTCAAAAATGGACACTGGGTAAGTTATATTTCTACGTTACCGCTTAATTTAATAAGAAACAATTATTTTTTTTTGCTTTACAGTTTTCACTATAATATCTTGTTATTAAACGTCTCTTCTCGCATCTTCGAGTATTTCAATATATTGACTATACTTACTGGGCATAATACATCTACTTACTTCTTATGATTTTTACTTGAAATTACAGCACAAACTACTCTTAAAGTAG
>NJDC01003124.1:137821-150734 GCA_002245475.1 Calephelis virginiensis
TCTAGAATCATAAAGTATTTAGTAAGTGTGATTATGAACATAGATCGGGAGGGCGTTGTCATTAAACCAACGTTATTGCATGGAAGCGAGAGTTGAGTATGTCAGAAAGAGCATGGAATTAGGATAAATGCGGTCAAAATGAGAGCACTACGGAAAATCTGTGGTGTAACGCTCGCTGACCGCATTCGTAACAGTGAGATCCGAGAAAAAGTGGGACTGAAAGAAAGTGTTAGTGTTAAAATGCGAAAGGGCATGCTCGGCTGGTTCAGTCGTGTGGAAAGAATGACAGATGAAAGATTGTCAAAGCAGATATACAATGCGAATGTGGATGGATGTAGGTACCCGGGGAGACCAAGGCTGACATTTCACGATCAGATCAATCACGGATATTATCTGAGCGTGGTGTCAAGAGTCTCCGAAACCAGCGCGTTTGTATGAAAAGGGTAATAAATAAGAAGAAAGCAAGACAGGTTTGTCAGGATCGTGAGGTCTGGCACTCGATACTCTCTGCCTACCTCGTAAGGGACTTGGCGTGAAGATGTGTATGTATGTGTATGTACAACAAAATCCATCCATCCGTTGAAGATATACGATGCCGCGAAACTAATAACATCCCTCGTTTTGCGTGAGGGATTAAAAAATGAAATTAGGCCAAACATTAGACACTAACTGAATAAGGCCATTTAGACAAATGCACATTCATCATTATCATCATCAGCCGGAGAACGTCCACTGCTGGATATAGGCCTCCCCCAAAGAGCGCCACAAGTCACGGTCACCAGCCGCTTGTATACAGCGACTCCCCGCGACTTTGACCAGATCATCAGTCCATCGGGTGGGAGGTCGTTCAACACTACGTCCTCCGGTTCGGGGGCCGCCACTCGAGAAGCTTTCTTCCCCAGCGGTTGTCGGTTCTGCGAGCAATGTGGCCTGCCCATTGCCACTTCAGCTTGCAGACTTTCTGAGCTATGTCTGTTACTCTCTTTCTCTCAATACACATTCATTTAATGTTATTACAATTAGGGGTAGAGACGTCATCTAGTAGCAAGTCGGCTTCCGTTGAAGAGTGCGTGTGTACTTTTTATGTGTAACACTTTTTATGTTATGTATTCATATATTAATTAAAACTAGTAGTCGCCCATTGGTCGAAATTCGATAATGATAAATTTTAATATCTTGTTGATAAGAACGTCATCTTCATGTCTCAAGACCAACTACTTTGTTTCGAAACTTTATAGTGCGCCATCTGTGATCTTTTATCGTCATCATCAATATATTTGTTTGTGTGTGTCAAATGTATGGTAGTGTGGTTAATATTTTATTCATTGATTTAATGTATTTTATAAGCATTATTATTAAAAAATATTAGCGTTCTGCACTTCTCCTATACATAAACTTTAGGGTGTCAAATTTTATGCTCCTGCGTCCGCGAAATTGTCGTAAAAAGGGGTTCAAAATTTTGGCATCACGTATTTATATATAGATGTATTTTGTGAAAAAATTGAAGTATTTATTTTAATTGCTTTGCTACAGTATTTATAAAAGGAAGCACGTTTAAAAGCTAAGTTAGACAAAGAAAAATGTTGCTATCTGAATCCGTTTGAAAAAATACTTTGGCGTTAGGATGTGACGACATCATCGTTTGCTTATGTGATAATATGATCATTGAAATCTTTGGACGATGCCACTAATTCAATCTGTACAACTGGACATTAAATTCCTACAAGGACTTGGCACAAAAGCCTTTTTTTTGCTCGTCATACACATTGCTCGCCGTTGTCGTGTTTCATGTTGGACGTCTATGGTGTCTTTAGGAACAGTTGCTTCATACTATCAGGAGAGCCGTCTGCTAGTCTTCTCACTTGACAAATGTTGACGATTTTAATTACCTTCTTTGCCATTTTATTTTATAATCTATTAAAGTAATATACCATTTCATATATTTACATTAAGACTGGTTGACCCGGCAGACGTTGTTCTGCTATATTTTTAATGAGATTTTAGCAAAAAAAATTAAGGGTGAGTCACCCTTATCTATTACATAAAAAAATTAAATGATAGATGAAAAATAGATGTTGGCCGATTCTCATTTTTTTCATGAGAAAATTTCATGAAAATCGGTCAAGCCGTTTCGGAGGAGTATGGGAACGAACACTATGACAAGACAATTTTATATATAAGAAAGAAAGAAAGAAAGAAAAGAAAGAAAAAAAAAATTTGCGAAATATGAGTATTCCAAAGATGTTATAAAATTATTTAGGTGTTTCTACATATTCAACTTGTGGTGTGCAAATATTTGAATAGTTATTAATAAAATTAGTTAGTTTAATTATTTGCTTACTATTTACACACTGTTTATTGTATTTATTACACGATTATTTATTAATACATACATGCAAACAACTAGCGAATTGTTAAATAGTATGGTGATTGTCGCTGTTTTAGTTTGTTCCAAATCGCTTGGAATTAGGTATGTAATAATTTTATCGTTAGAATATACATATACATCAAAATCCTTTTATGTATCTTAAATTTCTGGAATAAGGAAATAACATACCTAACTCGAAAACATACCATACATTTTTGGTTAGTTTTGTAATGATTTATGTATCATTTCGTACACTTGTACGCTATTTATACACAACTTCAAAATGTAAGTAAATTGGGTAAAAAAATAGTTAAATGATGTGACGACTAATAGAAATATTTTGTGTGTTTGTAAGATATGAGAAATACGTTTGAACAAAATTATTTTTATGGTATTGGAAGGCAAACAAGCAGACGGAAGTCCTGATGGTAAGAAATTCACGTCGCCAGAGACACCAAAGGTGGCAATTGTGCGTTGCCAACCTGAGGCAGGGATGTTAGACCTCGAGCAAAAGTAAGTTTACCGGCTACCTTATCCTTTGAATCGGAATACGTCTACGGCAAGCATTGACGTTATGGCGGCAGGAATAGGTAAGGCGGTGGTACCGATCCGGGCGAGTCGCTGCGAAACTCTACCACCTAGTCAGATGTCACGGTGTTAGTGCCGGTAAGCCCATGCCCGCCTTTTACGAACTACCTGGCAGGAAGGCAGATGGTCTACTCTCCAAAGGAGACCAAACCAACACGGGAAACTAGCATAGAAAAAAAGAACTAGACTATAATTTGATATTGTAATCTTAGAGACATTTTTTTTTATGTTATAGGAAGGCAAACAAGCAGACGGATTTCCTGATGGTAAGAAATTCACGCCGCCGAGAGACACCAAAGATGGCTTTGGTGCGTTGCCAACCTGAGGTCAGGATGTTAGGCCTAGAGCAAAAGTAAGTTTGCCGGCTACCTTACCCTCCGAACCGGAACACGTCATGGCGTTATGGCGGCAGGAATAGGTAAGGCAGTGGTACCAATCCGGGCGAGTCGCTGCGAAACTCTACCACCTAGTCAGATCGGTGTTAGTGATAATAAGCCTATGCTCGCCTTTTACGAGCTGCCTGGCAAGAAAGGCAGATGGTCTAATCTGCAAAGAAGCCCGGACCAACACGGGGAAAAATATTATCAAACATTGTTATAAAACAAATATTTTAGCTTAGTTAAAAAATGAATCTGTAAACTTCATATTTTACCGATGCTCTGCCTATTGAGCTCTGAGGATTCAATGTACAACTTTCAATTTTAAAATACTTATTGATTACGACGATAGTTATGTTCCACAACTACAACGGGCGTGATTTCGGCGAGAGCCGAAGGTCAAGGGTTGAATTCCTATATGACGTAATATGTTTTAAGTAAAAAATGTAAATTATGCGCACCTCATAAATGAATAAATTGAATCTAATACTTAACAAATAATAAAGTAAAAAGTATGTACTAGCAGACCCATTCACATGTTTCTATGGCTAAGGTTTCTAACCGAGTTGAAAAAAACGAGGAGGTTCTCAATTCGGGCCGGTATACTTTTTTATATTTCTCCGAGGTTTCTGAACCGATTTACATAATTGTTTTTTTTATTTGATGGAACAGTTTCGAATTGGTCCCATACAAATTTGATTCAGGTAGGCCAATTGGTTTTTATTTTATGAACATCTTGTATCTACTTTTACCTATCCCGATGTTGATTTTTATTAAATTAAATTATGTCAGCAATTAACTAAAAAGTATGAAATAAAAATAGCTACGTACGGCGGTACGGTGCCAAGCCTTAAATTAATTATTATATTAAAAGTTAGTATTAAATTAGCTGGGCGCCGACTTCGAACCTATTAGTAAATGGCACGTAAAAATAATAGGTAGTATATAATTAGTATTAAATCTTTATTATTTTTTACTTTTTAGTTTTGAAATCGGTTTTTATTTACGTAGTTATTTTTATTGCTATATTACATTGTAGTTTTAGATAATAAACAAATAATTTGACATATAATTACATTTAGCAATAAAGTTGTGATGTTAGCCATTTAAGTAAATCGGTTAATTATTTTAGGAGACATCCAAACTACCTAACAAATTTTAATCAAATTTGCAGACAAACAACGTGCCGCGTAATTTATGTATATAAAAGATAGAATGTATAAACATAGTTTGTGTTTATATTGCCATGACATAGATATTTCAATTAGTTCCTCATAAAACGGGTAATATGGCAAGGACAAAACAAACAGTTGATGACACGAGAAACTTTGACATAATAATTAACAACATAAAGTTATTTATGGTTCCCTCCATCAATAAACTGATGTGACTAGATTCGGAATTGTTTGGGCAATATTATATATAGTATTGGGAACTACTCCGGACATGGATTTCGTGATGGAAACATATAAACTTCAGATAGATAATGACCACGTGTTGATCCGAGCTCCTTTGCAGAATAGATTATCTGCCTTCCTGCTAGGCAGCTCCTAAAAGGCGAGCATAGGTTTACCGTCACTATAACCCTGTTATCGGACTAGATGATAGTTTTGTAGCGAATCGCTCGGATTGGTACCGCCGCCTCACCTATTCCTGCCACCATAACGTCAGTGCAACTGGTAACCGTAACCGTAGCCGGTAAACTTACTTTTGCTCGAGGCCCAACGTTCCGGTCTCATGTTGAGAACGCTTCATTACCACCTTAAGTGTCTCAAGGCGGCGTGAAGTTTTTACTACCAGGAAATCCGTCTTCCTGTTTGTCTTCAAATATTATAAAAAAAATTAGACATTTGGCGCATTACCAAACTGAGCGAGAAACTATTTATATAAATTTGTAGGGTGATGCATAACTTAAATAAAGCGCACATGAACCTTTTTATATATCTAAGTTTTAATAAGATTAGACCGCGAACAATCACATAGATCTCCGGATGGAAAGAAACAATCGTGGCCTACATACATCATGGAATCTATAGGCACGTCGCTGTCCTGTAGCCGAGTGTTAGGTCTATCAGATTCCTGTACCGGTCGACAATGGTATCATTACATTAACGCGTTAAAATGTATTTTATGAATAACCTTATTTTATAACTACAGAAAGAATATGAATTTCCTTATTTTATGTACTATCAAGTCAACCAATCAACTTAAGGTACTTGTTCTGTAACTTACAACTTTTCTGTTGGCACTTATATCTGTCTATTAAACGTGTAAGATAGGTAATGTTTATTGGATTGTCCTAAGCATTCAGATAAAACTCTGGTTCCTAGTGGACTTGAAAGGTCGACAACGAGAATTTCTAATAGTAAGAAACACACAAACACAACGTCTATAATGGTGCGTTGCCAACCTGCAAACAATGTTTACACTAATTAATCTACGTGACACATAATTAATAACTGAAGCATAATGAAATTAATCATGTTAAAATCTTAAGGGACGTCTTAGGTCTATATATAGTCTGTTTTCCAGATGACTGGTTTATTTAGTTAACAACTTTACCCATTTTGCAGGACGCTTTAATTATATTTGGTGGAGGATAGACTAGCTGTTACTAAGACTACACTAACTCATTAAAGGCACGGACACGTCTCATGGGAGTTAAGATTTCTGTAATATAAGTTCTAGGTTTGACCTTTCACCTTGCAAAGATCTAGTGAAATGTATTTTTAATATGTTCATGGTTTTCGAAACTTGCCCTCGACAAACATTTTTTTCTTTGCAATCGCGGTAACTGTCAAATAAACGAGTGACATTTTAGAGGAAGTGGCAAAAACGAAATTAACAATTAAGAATATTCTGGAGTTAAAATGTTAAATTTTGCGTTTCCCAAAGCAGGCTTTTTAATTATAACTAGCGACCTGGTACGTGCTCCTCTACGTATACGATGAATATGGATTACATAACACAAAACAAAAAAAGAAAAAAACATCTGAAAAAAAGTTTCAATATGACGGCACAATCCCCATCTAAAAAAAGTTTCAATTTGGCAGAAAAATACCCACTATCAAAATGATCCGCCATTTACTGAATTCATTTGTTACAAAAATGTAATAAATGAAGAATTTGTCCGAACAAAGCCTAAACATTTGGTTTGGATAGGTGAGCCCATTTTTGAGTTGTAAAATTACAACGAAAAGTGGCATTGATTTCATATATTTACCTATAGATTACAAGTTAAAATAACGCATATTTCGATTCGTCACTTGAAAAATGTTAACGTCATCAATGATCGAAACGTAAAAAAATCATGCCAGCTGAACGGGATTTCAAAAGGTATTAGGACTTGTCTTTTTCACAACATGTGTCATTTGTGGCACCTATCTTAAACATGGGAACACAAACGAGACGCCAGATTATGTCAGGAAATAACAAATGAAACAATACTTTTCTTCTACGCAGTGATTGTTGGGAAAATAGTGTGTAGTTTTGTAAAGAACCCAAAGTCAAAAAAAAGTAGATAGACAAAATGACTTCAAGAGGAAGCTTAAATAATAAAAAAGTACTGAGAGCCTGTTACTAATGATTGTTTTGCATTAATTTGCAAGCTACGTGAAAATGAAGAAAGTTGCTAAGTTTGTTTGACCGTCGACTGGCACGAAATTCTAATGAAATCTATGCTTTTAATTTCAACTTAGGACTTTTTTTACAAATCTAATTTTGCTAAACATGACTCGTATTTTTTTTACGATATTACATTTTCTGATAGTAAAAAATTCATTACCCCTAAAAACACCAAAAGTGGTAATGGTGCGTTGCCCAACTGTGGCCGGGATGTTGACCCAAAATGTTAGGAGCAAAAGTAAATTTGCTGGCTACTTTAACCTCCAAACCGGAACACTACGGCAAGCGGTGACATTATAGGTAATGAGTATAATGGAATATGTAAGGTATCAATCCGGAAGAGTCACTCCGAAATTTAACCCCCTAGTCACGTGTCATGGACGTGTGCTTTTTACGACCTACCTGGAAGGCAAACAGTTTATTCTTTAAACGATCCCGGAAAAACATGAAGGATTAACTTTACTTTTACTTAAGCTCTAAAATCCTTTTGAAATTTCATACTTATTTCAATGAAATTATTTAATTCAATATCATCAAAGCAATCTAAAAATAATTTACTATTACTATAATTTTTGATTTGAAATGAAGGTGTTTCAAACACAAAGTTTGAGATAAGTACATTAAGTCAAAGAACATAAATACTTAAAATAATAGAGTATAAAGCTATGAATAAAATGTCGTGAAAGATTTTGGCAGGACCCTATGTTGTTTTTCATATGAATAACGTAAGTCTGTTAAAGGTAGCGGTGTAAGAGCTTTTTATTAACATTATTTGATATATTTCCATTACAACGGGTTGACACAATACTGACGTATTTTAAGTGTGTACTTCTTTCTATTATCGATAAATATGAGGTTAACAAATTGCTTTTTAGACAAGAATGATCTCTTATACACACGTATAAGAGATCATTCTTGTCTAAAAATCAACATACACATGTAGCACTATCAAATCAATCTAAAATATGAAGAAAAGTAAATTAAGAGAAGATAAGTAAATAAAAGCTCTACCATCTTTACTTATTTCATTAACATGTCAGGTATTTCATTAATAACAGGTCATTATTTTAAAAAGAAATTATGAATATTTGGTTTGTGACTTATTTTTGAAAATGAATTTACTCTCAGCCTTAATAGCTGTGGAGCGAGAAAGATGAATAAACAGAGTTTATGTTTGGGTAGGGCAGATTCTGTGGGATTATATCTCCTAAGATTTTCCGGATTAATAAGGTTAATGACATCTGACTAGTAGTAGGTACAGTGTTATAAGAAATATTAAAGATAAAGTGGTATACCCATTGAAATGCCTGAAATATTTAAATAGTAAACGGTACGCCTTCTATGTATACATTAATGATGCTGAGAAAATATTTAAGTATTTTTTGAATTTTTTTAACGTGAAAGTTTATGTTTTTAAATGTAACTGTTTTGCTAGAAGATTTATCACAAGTAGGTAAACACGTTTATGTATAATAGATATGTGTTTGATATTTTCTAAATGTATTTTTGTGTATACAAAGAAAGTAAACGTTTAAAAAATTCTTATTTTTTCTTTGGTTAATGGTATTTATCCTTCTTTGTGGAATAAGTCCTATATAATCCCAATCCCTAAAATAAATAACCTCTCAAGTCCTTTCCACTTTCGCCCCATTTCAATATTACCAATTCTATCAAAAAGTACTGAAAGTTTAGTTTTTAAACATTTGTCATCTATTCTCTTTAAACATAAATTACCAAATCTTTTTCAATCCGGTTTCTGTTTTTATCACAATACAGCAACTGTCTTTATCAAGGTTACCTACGTTATGGGCAGTAAAATGATTATTGTTATGGCTCTGTTAGATTTCTGTTAGATTTTGATGTACTGCTAGGCATTCTTAGCTTTCTTAATTATCGCCTTCGTTATCTCCGTGATCGTCAACTACTTACTCATAGGTAATAGAGGCGATGGCACATTGTCTGTTTGGAAGAATTTTACTGCTGGTCTTCCACAAGGTGGCGTGTTGTTACCTTTCCTATTCCAGGTATTTATTAATGTAATTACCAAAGTTACTTCTTTCTTGTATCATCTTTAAGCTGAATATTTACAGCTATACAGATATCCTTTGGCTTAACTTAACAATAGTGGTCTCCTGTTGAATCCTTCTAAATTACAAATTACAATGCTTGGAAGTAGACAATTACACTGTAAAATTATATTCATTACGTTGGAGACAGTTAAATATAATAATATTGTTATTATTATATTTAACTGAGTTAAATATAATAATATCCTGTCTGGGGCGAAATATTTTTTTTCTTTAAAATTTATAGAAAATATAATAATATTGTTATTATTATATTTAACTGTCTTACTCTAAAGAAGTTTAAAATCTTGACCTTGTTATGGATTCTCAGCTGAGCATCCCAATGCTCACATAAATGAATTAAATAAAAAAAAAAACATTTTTTTCTTCATTCTTTAGAAAAATTTCAAAACTTCCATCTAGTCTAGTCGACAAGTTGAAAAAGGTATAAAATAGAGATAATACTTTTAAAATTATGTGCGATAGCTCATTGAATCCGGAATGACGTCAAGATCGTGCCATAAAAGTTAAAAAAATATTTATACTTTGTTTATAACATTTTTTTTACTTGAACAACATTACTTGGATTTTTAAGTTTTTGTTCAAGTAAAAATAATTGCCATGACGTCATTCCGGATGCAACGAGATATCGCACATAATTTTAAGAGTAGTATCTCTATTTTGAACCATTTTCAACTTGTCGACTAGACTAATCCTTTTAAGAAGAAAATTTTACTCACACAGACCCTTTTCCTTCCGCTACTATATTATGCCGATGTTTGTTATTTGGATGCCACAGAGGAGTAGTTAAGGAAACTAGAACGCCTTCAGAATTTCTGGATCCGATTTATTTATGGACTACGCAAGTACGACCACGTTTCTCATTTTCGATCTAAATTAATGTGTAACACATCATGGCACGAACGCCCACATAGTTAAAATACTTTTTAATAATTTAAACAATAATGGTTCAACGTTTTACTACAGGAACGTTTCAGTGCGTAGCAGTCGCCCAATACGTCAATGCACGAAAGTAAACCCACTTTCTGTGCCACCGTTCAACACCATATATTACGTCAATTCATTCACAGTGCTGGCAGCCCAGTTATGGAATAGACTCCCTAACTACATATAAGATAGTTCGACATTGGACTATTTTAAATATAAAGCTGAACACCATCATCTGTCCAAAATCTACTTAGTTTTTATTCTTATTAATGTGTTTTTTGCTTTCATCCGCTTTTGCTAATATTCATGTCGTGTCAATGTTCATGTAATTCGCATATTTAACTTTTTTTTATATTTAAATTTGAGTTGAACTCTTAGACACTACTAACCCGTATTGTAACAACCTTTTTAGAACACCTGTTTCCTTACAAGTTTTGCTGGAAGAGATCTTTCACGGAGCTAAGCAAGCCAAGCCAACGTAAACACTAATTAAAATATGCTCAATATTGTAATTTGAGTATACATGATGAATAAATATACAACCAAATAAATAAAAAGTACAAAATAAAATCGTATTATTTATTGCTAGATAGTACGACCATTGAATTCTTCTAAACAACTAGATATAGGTACAAGAGTTATTTAAAAGCTACATTTTGTCAGAACATGACGTTAATTGGGTAACTATAAGAACTTAATATATTTTAATTGTGGAACTTTTCCCATGCTTAGGAAACTTTTCACAAACTTTTAAAATTAGAAAGAATCTTTCTTAGTAAGAGACGAAGGAAATTATGTCCGAATTGAAATGTTTTTATTTTTCTTAAAAAAATAAAAACTAAAAGAACTGTCTAGGGTCTCCTTATCAACCAGCCAGTTTAACAAAAGTAAAGTATCTTCACGCCCATATCCCCGAAGGAATAGGCAGATGCACAACCAGGGCATCCACGACTAAGAAGACACTAAGTTCCACAATGTGATAGGTGGCAAGCCTATCGCCAACCGGGCACATATACCGTAACATACCGTCTGCCATAACCGGGCAGGGTCTCAATCAGCGGCCACACCTGGAGGTTGTCCCTGACGACATGGGCTCAGACCATCTATCTGCCTGTGCTCACTGTCGTCACGGGTATCCCCACCCGACTCTCGTCACCAGCGCCACGTCTACAACTGGACTGGAACAAATTCTCTCACGTGATGGAGGCTAACCTCTTCGCCCACTGATGTAAATCAGCTGACTGACAAACTGACTGACTCCTTAAAAAAAGCCATCCAAAACTCCTCCAAAATCATCCCATTTAGATTTTTTTATAGTTAGAAAAATTAAAAACAAAAGAGCCCTGGGAAAAAGGTGGCAAAACACCCGCTGCCCTACCCTCAAATTACAATTAAATAGACTGACTACCGACATTAAAGACGATTTGCTTAACCTAGCTATCGATAGCTGGGACAGGCGAATCGAGGAGACGGACGACGACTTGTCGTCGTTAAACCAGCTATGTCGTCAGCTGACTAAGTCCCCGCAGCCCACTATACCCCTTCGTCATGCGGACGGGACCCCTCGCTACCGCGCACAAGATCGCGCCGAGATTTTTGCCGAGCACTTAGAGCACCAATTACAACCCAACCCGGTTGTGGACGGTGACCATGTTGCAGCAGTAGTAACCTATGTTCCTGGCACAGCCGCTGACGCCTGGCGAGGACCCCATAGTCTTCTCGCCGAACTTTGTTTGACAAGAGATTATGAGAGCTAAACCAAACAAAGCCCCTGGTGCAAATGCCATTACGAACAAGGTCTTGCGTCACTTGCCGTACCGTACGGTAGCGACACTGACGCGCTTGTTCAATGGCATCATGCGCACTGGGGAATTTCCAGCGGCCTGGAAAACGGGCCACGTCATCATGCTGCCCAAACAAGGTAAGAACGTCTTGGACCCCGCCAGCTGCAGGCCTATAACCCTGCTGCCGGCGATGTCTAGGATATTCGAAAAGCTCCTGCTGCAACGTCTGCACCAATATTTCCGCCCCGCCCGGAGCAATTCGGGTTCAGAGCTAAACACAGCACCCCCCTTTAGCTGTCCAGGGTCATGCATATTTTGACTGCAGCGCTGAACAAGCGCCAACAGCCTGTTGCGGTTCTCCTGGACATGGAAAAGGCGTTCGACCGTGTTTGGCACAAAATGACCAAAAACCACACCTCTCTTAGAATCCTCAAGGTGTTAGCCTCCTTCCTCAAAGACCACCGCTTTCGAGTGGTGGTGGAAGACGCTCTCTCCATCGAGCGTACCATCGCTGCCGGAGTACCCCAAGGTAGCTGTCTGTCTCCTGCGCTTTATTCGCAGTACACAGATGACATTCCCGTGGGGGTGGGCTGCGCGCTGACATTGTATGCCGACGACGCGGCCTACCTCTCCGTGTCAATGTCACCGAAGCACACGGCTGGCAAGGCTCGGGCCAGTCTGGATCTACTTCCGGACTGGCTTGGGAAATGGCGGCTCACGGTGAATGTGAATAAGACGCAGGTCTTAACACCTAGGCGAAGTAAAGGCCTACCGCTGCTCAAACTCGGCGGTCAAGAGATAAAGTGGTCCCGTAAGGTCACTATAGACACCAGATTGACATTGAGATCCCACGTTGGGGAGACGATCAGGAAAGCGCGCGCGGCGATGTCTGCTCTGCGCCCTGTGCTATCTTCGCGACTCCCTCTTAAGACGAAGCTCGAGTTGTACAAAACGTACGTCAGATCCAAACTGACGTACGCCTCCCCAGCATGGTACAATGTCATCTCTAGTACCCAGCGGAAGAACCTGCAGAGCTTCCAAAATGCCTGCATTAGGAAAATAACAGACGCACCAAGGTACGTTAGAAAAAGCGTCATCCAGAGGGACTTGCGAATGGAGAGCATTGAGGCCTTCATTACACACTTGAAGGACACCATG
>NJDC01003124.1:150748-168314 GCA_002245475.1 Calephelis virginiensis
GTCACTATAGACACCAGATTGACATTGAGATCCCACGTTGGGGAGACGATCAGGAAAGCGCGCGCGGCGATGTCTGCTCTGCGCCCTGTGCTATCTTCGCGACTCCCTCTGAAGACGAAGCTCGAGTTGTACAAAACGTACGTCAGATCCAAACTGACGTACGCCTCCCCAGCATGGTACAATTTCATCTCTAGTACCCAGCGGAAGAACCTGCAGAGCTTCCAAAATGCCTGCATTAGGAAAATAACAGACGCACCAAGGTACGTTAGAAATAGCGTCATCCAGAGGGACTTGCGAATGGAGAGCATTGAGGCCTTCATTACACACTTGAAGGACACCATGTTCGAGCGCGCCGAGCAAGACAGACATTGCCCCGCCACCCCACCGCTCCCGCTAAGTCGTTACCCACGTTCGCTGATCGTTCCTGCTGGGTTCCCCCACGGGGTCCCAACTGGTAGGGCTCGCTCGGGGTGACGTGAAGATCAGGGGTGGTGTTAGGGGAGGGCACAATCACCGGATTTGATTTAGGGAAGAAATTCCCTACCCAATGACCTGGCTGTTGTAACAGCCAGCGGTTGAGACCAAGGTCAAGGGGCTATCGCCCCGGCACCTTCTACCTTTTTACGGGGGTAAGGAGATAACTACGAGAGCTCTTGAAATTATTAATGTTACGGGCACGGTCGTATGCATATGACATTATTGATACTTTACCCCTAACAACATTTCCCAGTTTTATTTCATTTGGGTAAGTAAAACACCGAAAATTCCATGTTTTATTTTCATACATAAGCTTAGCCGATTTTTTGGCTATTTACTTAACTTACAATGTTCGTATTATGATAAGACGGTTTAAACTTGTTCAATTAACCATTTTACACAAAAAATAATTCAATACAACACATTCTAGACATAAATTTCATATAAAATTACAGTATAAAATCATATATGTACATAAAAACGCTATAAAACATCGTAAAACCTATTCAGAAATATATTTTTTTAATTTAAAATAACTATACAATACAAGATAAAGTACATAAGCTCATAATTGTACAATTGTATACTAAAACACGTTTTTTAATTCATATTACAATCTAAAGACATCAACATTTGCATAGATTTAAAAGATCCCTAAGGTACCGACGCGAGCCATCCTTCGGTTCGAGTTGCTCTGGCCGAAGTTCTCTATGGTTGTCTATGGCCGTCGTGCTATGCACACAGTATCTATCTCAGTATATAGTGTATTATCTATGGTGCACACTATTTGAAACTTGGAGACCAAACTACTCCAAGTATTAAGTTGCCATTATAGTCTGTATCAGTGTGTCATAAAGACTATAATGTCAATAGTTGGAATAATTTAATCAATTTTATTTAATAAGACGGCGAATGTTCACAAAAATAAAAAAATGACGGGTTGCACTCCGGGAGTGCCGGCAGAAGTGAAAACTTGAATTTTGACGTTGTGCGTGGTTAGGGAATGATTTTGCACAAATTGCTCTATCAGTATGAAAGAAAGCTAACGAATGTTTCACGTAAAAAAATATCGAGTTTGTTAAGTTTCTTTCATT
This sequence comes from Calephelis virginiensis, assembly GCA_002245475.1. Lineage (NCBI taxonomy): Eukaryota > Metazoa > Arthropoda > Insecta > Lepidoptera > Riodinidae > Calephelis > Calephelis virginiensis. The sequence goes on from NJDC01003124.1 coordinate 152,320, forward strand.
AGATCTTCTTGGTGTTGCTTCCTGTTTTCATCCGATGGTAGAGAATTGCTTGTTCAGGGGGAGAACAAGCAGAGGGGTAGAATTGCTTGTTCTCCCCCTCTCCTTCTGGTTGGTCAATGGAATTTTTTAATATATCATGTAAATAAATGTTATAGTCTATGTTTCACGCCTCTTGTGTGCGGAAGAAATATCTAATAAGCGCTACCGTACACTAATTCCAACAAAAATTCCATTTTGCTCGCCCGCCATTTTACAATAATGAAATTTCACCAGGGGCGAAATTGAGTCTGACGCTATTTTCATAGTAACGTTAGTCCCTAACTTGCGCATAAATTTAAAATGAAATTGGAAATAATGGGGTGCAAAATTTGACTTCCAATCTCGTAATCTTAAGGTCAAAAGGGCTTTATTTTTACTTTTAACTTAGTGAATTATACTGAACGTTTTATTTATTTTTATGTTCAACAAAATTAAAAATTATTCATCAGGTATCAATATAAACAATGCTCTACAAAATATCCAGTGTTGCCGCATGGGTGATTTCAGATACTTAAAAAAAAAAAGTATCTTCACGTCCTTATCCCCGAAGAGGTAGGCAGAGGCACAACCAGGGTACCCACGACCAGCCGAAGATACTAAGTCCCACAATGTGATAGGTGGCAAGCCTATCGCCAACCGGGCACATATCCTATCCCGAGCAACATTTTTTTTAGAAAATTGGAAAAACCCAATTTTCTTTTGTTGCCCAACCCGGGAATTGAACCCGGGACCTCATGCAGTCATGTCCAACAACTGAACCGCTAGACCACAGAGGCGATTCAGATACTTAAAATCGATTTAACCGCTTTGACGTAAAAGAAAAACAAACACAGTTATATATTTTTACTATAAGCATAGATGGATATTTAAAAACACTACGTGACGTTATATTAATCTCTTATAATCCATCTAAACAGACTAATGATAATACATAAAAATATTGCTAAGACGAGAGCGTGTTCAGTTTTTGACATACTAAGTATTTACGAAAATATAAATAATTTATTTTATTACACTGCTGCTCGGGCCGAGAGATTAGCCTACACGGCTAACACGCTATGGGTTCGATTCCCAGCGGCATCTGGGTGATGAATATCGATTTCTGTATTTCCGGTCAGGGTATTTATTATATTTATTCTAGTTTCTAGTTTTATGTATTCTAGCTCGACAAATTACACGAATTGATCGCAACCCCAAAATTAATATGATACTCTTGTATTGTAGGTGTTAGTCAACAATACTAATACAAAGAAATAGGTACTTAAATAATTACCAGAGTAAATTTAATAAATTAGTTTACGTGATTTAGTATTTTTGTCTGAACTCATTAGTCAAGAACATTAAAAAACAGACTAAACGATTGCATTACGTTTATAAGCTTCACCGAAGTAAACAAAAACATATTTAAATATACTTCAATAATAGACGTATTTGTCAAGCGGATTGTAACGAGATAACAAAGGATCTAGTAAGTAATCCTCGTAGGGTCAAAGCGAACCCAACTTCAATATTTACGGTCTTCCGTTTGTATTTACATATATTTCACTCTATTTTAACAGATTTTATATACAAAATGCAAAACATTTTATGTATTTTGTTTATAAACAGATTTTAAATACCTGCAAAATATATAAAATCTGTCTTGAGCGGAAACCAATATCTAAGAAATTTAACGAAAACGGACATCTTACATCACAGTAATATATAAAAGAAAGTCGGGTTTGTTACAACACTTGCAACTCGAGATCTGCTGGATTAATTTTCATTGTTTTTGATTCGTTGGATTTGTCTTCGATCCGAATAGCAAAATACACCTAAAAAACAATAAAAACAAAAAAAAATGAAAGATGAATCGAAATCGTGATGGTTAAAACCGATTAGGCTGAAAATTGATGGAGAGGTAGCTTAGAGCCGGGAAAGGGACATGGGGTACATTTTATCCCTTACAACAGCGAGGAAACTAGGAAAAACGACATTTTAATTTTTCTCATACAAACTGAACAGGCGGAATAAATACTCACAAACTTGTAAAATAAAAAAATATATTTCGACCTGATCGAAAATTCGTAAGACGGCGCAGGGCGCTTGCGCGAATAAGGCGGTGCAGAGCGCTTGCGCGAATGTTCGTGTTGTCATGTTTGTGTACGACAGCGCAACTAATGAATATAGTAATTTCATACTGATAATTAAAGCAATTCGTGCAAAATTATTCCCTAACTATTCCAAAATATCAAAATGGACAAAGTTAATATTCAAGTTTTCACTTCTGCCGGCACTTCCGGGGTGCAACCCGTCGTTTTTTTAAATTAAAAAACAAAACATTTTTACTTGGGTAAAATTGGTTGGACCAAACAATAAATTATAAACGAACGAAAAAATATAATTTAATGTCCTTAAGGCGTTATAAGTTCCAAATATGCCAAATCGTCCTCAACAGTATCCAAAACTGGGCCATGGAGAACGGATAATACTTTTTTATGTTAGTTAATAGTTTCCAAAACTCTCAAAACTTTAGGTAACATGGGAAATCGAAACACGATTTATTAAATTTCGCATTATAGAAAAAACTAAGTTTAATGTGTGTGTTTCTTTTATAAACTTTTACAAAAAAAACATATTAATCTTAACTTTACATAGAAACTAATGTATGTGTGTGTGTTAATGTATCTTTGTGTTAATCCTTTCCAGATAATGATAAAAAGTGGTTTTTACACACATACACACACGTACGCACGCACTCATGCACACACACACTCGAATAATCTAAGAATACACTGGTACTATTATATTGCTAAATTCACTGTTATGCATGTTTAAAGGTATAATCTAAATTGTTTAAAATATGATAAGTAAGAAATTGTAAGAGTGTTCATGCAATAACAAAAAATAGCAAAAAAATAAGATTTTGTCGTTTGTCGGGCCAGTCTACAGTGGAGCAGTTTGAGTTGCTAGTTGTTGTGATCTTTAAACACTCCTCAAACTTTTATAATCGTTCTATGAATGTGTATATTTCACCGTTATTTGAAATAAAAGTTGCATAAAAGCTTAGAAAAACACAAAAGATAATTTAGCTGTCAACTTCCGGACGTGGCGATCCCATCACCAGCAGCTGATTATCTATAATTGAGGTTAATGGGTTGATTGGATTTCAACAGTGTCGTCATACACACACTTCATCATGCACCAAAAAGTTAAAAAAATAGAGTCAGTTTCACTATTACCATAATCTTTAACTTAACATACACAAAGGCGGTCTTAGCGCTTTACTGCAATCCCTGTCAGACAACCTTAGAGTCACCTTAGCAGCCAGAAGGGTATGCAAGGATATTGAGATTTGGCACTCGATACAACAACAACAACGTTATATATGTATACGTACTACAATGTTTATATTTAATACAGTAATCCCTATAGTATAGTAGTAATGTCAAACGTGCCTTATGTAGTAAGTACCTCTGCATCAACTATTGCATCAGTGCTAGCTGCTATCGTGTCCCGAGCTGGAAGGTAAGGTAGCTGGCAGAGTTGTACACGTAGCTAAGATCATAGCCATAATTAGTAACACTATAATCTACCGCGACATTTCTTATACTCTCAGTAGAGTATTTTGCTTGTTCGCTACCTGATAACATAAAAAACATTAAATTGGTTAAACTGAGGTGAGATCGTCCATTTTTTTTCAATTTTACTAGAACTGTTTAGAGTTTACTAACATGCAACCAAATGTTATTTTTTATAACACAACATCGGTTAAAAATTGCCTTCAGTAAACAGTAGCTACACATTTTAATAACAGATATGAAAGGTAAATATTATCTTTAAGATTACACTGCAAGAGTTGTTTAATATTTAGTTCCGTACAAACGAAAGGGAAGAGCAAGTCTCCATTATATTATAGTCGAGTGCATACTTTTCGTTTACATTTAGTAAATAACAATCGGTAAGTGTAGAAAATTCGGTGGTTGAGTTCTGCACGAATACCTTTCTAGTTTAACACCGTCTTTGTTCATAATGTCAGTATTCGTCAGTCATGTTCCAATTGAAAAGGAATTCTATAGGTAAACTTACTTAAAACATATGACAATGCGATATTAACTTGTCTGGTATTTACACGGTAGTGGTTACATGTAGGTAATAAATAACCTGGATAATAATACGTAAATATCACTTTACAACAATTTACACGAATTGAATCTAACCCCAAAGTAAGCAAATTATATACTTGTATTATGGGTGTTAGTCAACGATACTAATACATAGAAATACTTAAAAAGATACCAAAATAAATTTAATAAGCACCCAGACCTGGAAATGCAGAAATCTAAATGTTCATCACACAAATGCCTGTCCCCGTCAGGAAACGAACCCGAGCCTCGCGGTTGGTCAGTGTAGTTAGGCGTGTAAGCTAGCCACTCCACCAACGTGGCGGTCGTAGGTACTTCTTACCATCAGGGTATCCATCTTTTTATTCGCTTTCTATTCTAACACACACTAAATATACTCGTAAATATTTAAGTAAAGACAGATACTTTAAATTGGCATCGTATCACTCTCTTTTATCTTTTGAAATTGTCGTCCTCTTACACTTCTTTGTCTTTTGTATTCATTCAAATTGGCATCGTTTAACACTCTTTCATCTTTTATATATCCATTTTCATTGACATAGTATTATGATTCTTCATTTTCTAGACTCACCTGCATCCTATCACATACCGAACATTACGCATCAAATAGTATCTATACCACATGGATTTGTTTATGATCATAGTTATGTTGTTTCAAAGAAATCAGAACTGCCGAGTCGTCCACCCTATTGCGTGACATGTGAGCTTCCTACATAATTTAAATCTACTCGGCCTTGACATACTCATAACCTTTTCACACACCTGTCTCTTTGAAAAAAATGCTGCAAAAGATCTTTTATGGGTACAGGATATGAATATGAAAAATAAGGTATACCCATTCATACCGATTCTGTGTTAATTTTTTTCTTTACAATTTTGTATAAGTATACGTAAAGAATACTTTTTATATCGAAGTAAACATTATACGATATAATTTTGGACCCAGAATCGTCAAATGTGATAGCAAAAGAGGCGTTTTTATTAAAGTTTGCACTTTAAATAAAAATGAATAATACTGAAACTAGTCTTTTTATGTTAATCAACTCTGTCAAATTCGATATCCGAGTCTGGCAACTCAAACTGAGTTTTCTCATTTTCATAATAAAATAAGATTAGATAAATGCCTTTGTATAATTGTGGGTGCCCTGATTGTACCTCTGCCTGTCTGTCCTCGGATATGGGCACGAATATACTTTTTTACACAGACAATCAAAAGTATTGTTTTCATGTTTCCAATCACAGTTAGAAAATTAAATCAAGTTGATTGATTCCAAAAGTAGTATACGAGTATGTATGACGTATTTTCCTAATAGTTGATAGAAGCTGCTAGTGCTATTTGTTTATTTACTACCTATACCTCGAGTTAAAATGTTCGAATCAAAGTAAACGTAGGAACCAAAGATGTGACAGGTCGTTTCGACTTATCGGAATCGGAGTCGAAGCTCTGTAACATTCCTCATTCCTACTGTTGCTGCATTAATATTCACCGCTGTTGTGTTGGGGTACACAGAGGTAGCTGGTAAACATATTTACGTTAGAGGATTTACACCTCAGCCTTAAGTTGGCAGCTTTAATGTCAATAGGGGTATTTCTTATCATTATAAGATTTGCTTTTTTTTAAGATTTACTTATTTCTGGTCGTAGAAATGGCAACGCCCTGGACGAAATTTTTACAGCAACCCTAAATGCAATTAAAGTGACGAACGAACGAACTAAGGATTTAAAAAACATAATATTTTTGGGTTTTAAGAGTTTTTTACTTTATTTGATTTTCGTTAAATTAAAGGAATTTTACAAGTAGGCCTCACGCAATAATCAATCCTCTTCCTATCTAGCGATCTGGGCGTAGGCCCAACCGCGCCATACACTAATGTTCACCAGGTAACTTATAATCACATTACAATACTAAAATAAAAAAAATTAAACAACCTCCAACAAAACCAGTAATCAAAGAAAAAGTTTGCATCAAATCGGACCATCGTTTCTAAAGTTACAATTCCAAAGACAAAATGCAACACTCACACACTGACACACAAAGTAACAGACACGTCTAATATCTCTAATAATATTTCTCTTTTCCGTCGGTTAAAAATGCGCTCTATAACAGACCATATTTTATTTATGTATCTATTTGCAGGTAACGAAAAATTTGTTGGGTTTAACTTTTTGTTTTTCAATTTTTAAAGGATCTGGTTAAAATCAGAGTTCCATTTAATTAAAATTGTTCAAGTACAATTGTATATGACTAATTGATTGAAAAATACAAGTTTTTTGCGCCAACGATGCCGGGGCCGTATGTTATAATTCGACTGTGCGATCTGTCTGTTTGTTTCTTTTCCATTTTCATTAAAAAACATAAAAATGTAATATGGTGATTTTCACTAGAATTTTCACTGGACTAACTGAGATCAAAGCTCTATGAGATATGGTCCAAGCCAATCTTCAATTTGATATCAGTTATATTCAAAATGTGTGTTTAATGATATGGGAAGCAAACAAGCAGATGGATTTCCTGATGGTAAGAAATTCACGCCGTCTAGAGCCATTCACACCAAAAGTGGTAATTGTGCGTTGCCAGCCTTAGGTCGAGATTTTAAGCCTTGAGCAAAAGTAAGTTTGCCAACTACCTTACTCTCCGAACAGGAACACGTCAACGGCAAGCACTGACGTTATATCGGCATGAATAGATAAGGCGGTGGTACCAATCCGTGCGAGTTTTGTTTTAGTTTTGTAGAGTTCAGGTTAGCGACATAGCTTTAATCAAATTAAGTGTTTATAGAGTTTAAATTTAGCACTCTTAGTCTGATTCTTTACCTTCCAAACTTATAAAATAACTTGTTTTAAGTGATTGAAAATGACTGAACATGTGTAGTAAAACTGTGATATCGATATAAACAATAATTCTGAATGCCGCGAAAACACGTACTAAATAATAGCAGGAGAGCCATGTGCTTGTTCGCCGCCTACTGCCGTAAAAAAGGTAATCTAAATAAATCAAGGGAAGTCCAAAGTGTATGCGAGAATCTTCATGTTCATAAAGTTACAGTAAAGCTGATACAAATAAAATTAGCTGATGTCCTTATAATAGGTACATATCATATAATAAATAAATAAATAAATAAATATCCCTGGACAACTTACACTAATTGAATCTAACCCCAAAGTAAGCACATTATATGCTTGTGTTATGGGTGTTAGTCAACGATACTAATACATAGAAATACTTAAATAGATACCAGAACAAATTTAATAAACACCCAGACCCGGAACTGCAGACATCTAAATGTTCATCACACAAATGCCTGCCCCCGTCGGGAATCGAACCCGAGCCTCGCGGTAAGTCGATGAAGTTAGGCGAATACGCTAGCCACTCGACCAACGAGGCGGTCAAATTATAATAACAACAATAAATAATAATAATCACAGGAGACGTAAAATCAATAATGCAAAACGATTGATGACTACTTGGAAAACGTGTTTACTAAATGATTTGTAACACGCTCGCTGTACCATTCATCAGATACGAGTGTCGGTACCCAACTTTACACATAAACATACCTACACATTTATGGTAGACGCCAAAAAATCAGATGGAATAATAATGGCACGAAATACGCGTATTGTTATAGTCATAAAAAATAACAAAAAAGTAAATTGTGTATTGATAGCGTAGGGCTAGTTAGCGTAGGGTTAGTTAGTTAGGTTGATATTATAGTCTGAATCACATTGTAATAAGGACTACAATCTATGGTTAAACCTTGGAGTAATTTACGCCGCGTTTATTAATAAGACAGTTAGGGTTTCTGCATGATTTGGTTGACCTGGTCTTATCGTGAATACTGAATCTCGGTTATAGTAAAAACATTATCATTCAAATTCAGAATGACTTCATTAGTTGAAGATCCAGTAAACTAAATTAATATATTACCTTATTTTAAGGTGGCGGAGTCGTCACATAGTCTGTATGCATTTAGTAAAAAATATCTATTGTATGCTACAAATACATTTGATATTTTCCATCGTCAGCGCTTGGTAAAACTTCCAAATATTCAAATTTTTAAATGAAGAAACATGTGTACTGTTTTACGTATCACTTATAATTTATTATTTCATAAATAGTCTACCTAGTAGTAGGTTTCGTTTATAACAGCATCATCAGAGTTAAGTTTTAGCCCTGATGATGCTGTTAAAAGCGAAGCCGGTAGGCTATTCATACCATAATAAATTATAAGTGATACGTAAAACACCACAAGTGTTTCTTCATTTAAAAATATGAGTATGCTACAAAGTTTACAACAAATAATTTAATCCGCAAGTCCGAAAAAACTCTCAACTTCCATTTTGCAATTTTCAGTTACATCTTTTGTCGAATTTAAAATTAACTTTCAACTAATAATAGCTTCATATCTTTTTATTCCCACTATCTCGTCGAGTATATTGTGTAATTAGATTACATTATAAAGGCTTTCCAAAATTTTTGGAATCACCTAATGAACTAGTGATGGTAGTATCACAACTGTACTAACTAAACATCTTTGCCTATAAATATTGATAGGTATATGCTGAGAAAAAATCTCGAAGATTTTACAGCAATACTGAGTCTAATTAAGGTCTGACCCACTTTAACGTTTGGTTTAACAAACGTCTGTGAATTTCTTATTCCTAAGTTGGGTAATAAGTTATTTAAGTAAGGTCTCCAAACTGGATAACGTAAGACCTATCGTAAAACTTAATCCGAAACCTTGGAGCATGATTTATGAATGAGATACAACGCTTTTCAAGTAGAGAAACTTAAATAGACGAAGGACAATCCACATAAACAACAATTTGTATTCGAAATTTCACGCAAATAATCAACACTGCTGAGCACTTTTGAGTAAATTTTAATAACTTGAAGGGTATCTACTCGTAACTTAAAATCTAAAGCTCCGTTTAAGTTAAGGAATATCAAAATCAAATTAAAGTTACAAGAATACAATATTGCGTAGAATACGTGACATGCATAGGCTATACTAATTTATTAATGCTTTTGTAATATACACTCAATTTATTTTAAAAAAATGTGTTTTATTTCTGAAAATCACATCTCAAGTTCCTAGCGCTAATTAATAAACATTGGTTGAAGTAATTGAAAAGTTGAATAGATATTACAGCCAGTATTACAGTGTAATATGACTTTTATACCAGATGGTAGTACTTTAATCCATGTTTATTAAGTAGGCGGCTACCGGTTAATAAGTAACAAACAAGTATTCTGTGGTTGAACCTGGTATCATTAATAAAGATTAATAACCCTGTAATATAGATTAAAATATCGACGTATGTTTACTTTGACTTCAGTGCTTACTGTGCCCTTCAAGCGTGTTTTTATTGTTACTTTAACAAAGTTTATTTTTTTTAAAGAAATTCATTCACACTAACCTTATCCTAATAATTCTGAAAACAAAGCAGTAAAGTAACCACATTCACAAGTCGCGATACATTCAGTCATTGATTAGGTAATATTTACCAGTGATGTACATAAAGTTTACAGAGTGATTTAAATCTGGATTTCGTGGAGCATGACATATTTAAGTGTCCATGATTAAGTGTGTCTTAGATGACAAAAATGAGACAAATAAAAAAAAACACTTATCCTGAAGTGACTCATACATGATAAACAATCGGGCTAACGTTATGATGCTGACCATGTTTTGATTAAAATCCAACATTCAATCGCAGAGCATACGTCCTGTTGTCGACTTAGCATGCGTCCCAAGAAACTGTTCTAGCATTTTAAATTTTAAATTCATAGCAAAATTCTTGCTGGCTTCATTCTTCAGACTGTTATGATATGATATGATAATTTAAGGGACGTATTAACCCCTTTTTTGAGAATAAGCATGGCAAAACTAACCTAACTGTTAGCAATCATTCGAGCGAGCCATCTAATAAAGAAAAAATAACGAGTACTTTACTGTTCCATAAATAACGAATGTCTAATTTTAGCAACAGTCCAAATAATCATATGATAAGTCTTTAAATGCTCGTGTTGCGGAAATTTATTTTGCTTAGAAGAGTTTTTACACATCTTTTATCATACCTGTCTGTTGTTGATATATTTTGTGTGTAACTATTTATAAAATAGTAAAGATGTTTTACAAAATTTCATCCCCATTATAGTTTTTGGGGTTGAATTTAAAAAATAAGTAGACTATGTTTGCATTCAGGTCTTTAGCTACTTCGGTAAGGCATTACAAATTTTAAATAGACAGAGAGATATTAATATTGATGATACCACCATGAAAATTGTACAAGTAAAAATGGTAGGTAGTTGGATTTAAAATTTAAATTTTGAGAATTTGTAACCTCTGTCAACTTTATATTAGGTGTAAAAATGTATACCTATATTGTTACAGTGAAGTGTACACACCCGAGTAAATCTTTGCAGGACTTTTTGTTGAGGAGACAAATGTACCTATGTACCTACCATCTATTGTAAAATGTCAATAATAAATAAATAAATGTTAAAATGGAATATGCAAATAAAAGCATGCAATATTACTAATATTTTTATATCAAATAACACGGCACGTTACTGTAGTTTTAAAATTTCAGAATAACTTGAACATTTGAATTGGTTTATCATTTTTATTAGACATTCGTTTATATTTACCACTGATGTTTTACGAGGTCCAGGCTCAGTTTCTGACGTGAGCATTTATATTGTTAACATGGATGTTTGTATTTCTGACTTTTTTGTGCGTTTATAAAACTCAATTCGGTATCCGTATTTCTATTAATGTGATATGAATGAATAAATTTTGTATAAACGTAGCGTCGAGTTCTGTAAGTGAGCCGGCTCTTCGTTCCTTAGCTACTTTTACTTTTTTGTATTTTGTAATAATTTGGCGATGTTTCTTAATACTAATTTGTGTAAATTGCTAATTTGTGTAAAGTAAATATCTTCACGCCCATATCCCCGAAGGGGTAGGCAGAAGCACAACCAGGGCACCCACGACTAGCCGAAGACACTAAGTCCCATAATGTGATAGGTAGCAAGCCTATCGCCAACCGGGCACATATCCTAACCCTAATTTTATTAGAAAATTGAAAATATACATTTTCTAACTTTCTTTGTTAACCGACCCGAGAATTAAACCCGGGACCTCAAGAAGTCAAGTTTGACACCGGACCGCTAGACCACAGAGTGAAGTAACACGCAAATACCTAGATACCTAAGATCGCTTACGTATTTTGATTTTAATTGACACATAGTTATCGATCGCACTTCCATCGACTTTTATATTACAATTATAGCATGTGTGCATGCATAAGATATTTACCAAGTTAACTTACTAAACAAATGATCAGTTTTCAATATTCTGATATATTAATATCATAATCATCAATCAAAATAGAGCAAGCAGTTAATACATAAACATGGAAAATTTACTCTGTGCCGACAGATCAAAAATAAATAAAACTATAGGTACCTATTTGTTGCAACTGTTGATTTGTTTTTTAAATTAACTTTTTGGAGGTGACATTTGACTGGGTCTATTTCCAGCTATTAGCACATTTAACTTTAAAGTTGTATATTTTGTTACATCTGATATATTAATAAGGACAGATTAAAAATTGCCGGAATAAGTTATATAGGTGGCAGTGGCAGTTAATAATTGTACATACCTGGGTCACGGACAAGGCCTAGTCATGAAGAAATAATTAATAAGTATTTTATCATGAATACTCATGTATTCATGATAAAATACTTATTAATTGAATGATGATATTAATTAAAAAACATGAATGTAAATTGGATCTTAAAAAACAAAAAAAATGAAACAACTTGAGTGATAAGTCGTCCTAATGTCAGACAGTGGTGATAATTTTGTTGGGCACTCACTAAACTAATTTTAAGTTATCGCTATCTTCTATCAACGAAAGTAATAGAAAGAGATAAAACACTTTTAGTGCTATCAGATTAGTCTGTACTTCTATGGACGTTTAGTTTAATCTATCACTCGGTAAACGTTGATTAAAAAGATCACAATTTAACATGTCCCGACTAAACTGACCTGTCTAAAATGTCCCATCTTTTTTGATCTTGTTTCATTTAAAACATGCATCTAAATAAGTTTAGTTTGTGCACAGCAAAATCAATATGGCCTTGACGTCTATATTTAGAATTAAAAAGTATCTTCACGCCCATATCCCCGAAGATGTAGGCAGAGGTACAACCAAGGCACCCAGGACTAGCCGGAAAACACTTAGTCCCACAATGTGATAGGTGGCAAGCCTATCGCCAACCGGGCACACTTCCAATCCCAACCAACATTTTTTTATTAGAAAATTGGAAAAATCCAATTTTCTTTATGTTGGCCGACCCGGGATTCGAACCCGGGACCTCATGCAGTCAAGTCCAACACCCGTACCGCTAGACCACAGAGGCGACTAGAATTAAAATAGAAGATTATTCAGGCAGCGCGTTCTTAATAATTAATAGCTTCATTTCCTATCTGTCTGCTAACGTTATAAAAAATGTATGTATAATGTATACTTATTTTGAATAAAAATATATTAATTGACTAGCTTCCGCCCGTGACTCCGCGCGGATGTCGGTCTGAAACTGAAAAACAAAATTTTTTTTACGTATTTTTCCAGGATAAAAAGTATGCCATTTTATGCCCAGGATAATAAGGTATAATTATACCACGTTTCATCGAAATCCTTTTAACGTGATGCCTGAACATACAGACAGACAGACAAAAATTTTTTTAATCACATATTTGGGTTTGGTTGCGATCCAGTAACACACCCTGCTATTTATTTTTTTCAATATTTTCAATGTATAGAATTGACCCTTCTACAGATTTAATATATGTATACATTAATTCTGAGGTATAAATAATACTACATTATGACTTTATGTTCATTTCATCATATCAGACGGTAAAAGGTTCTATTACGTCAAAATTTATGTATATGTCTAAAAAATAAATACATGTAATCTACGTAATACTACAAAGTACTAGAACTAAGGTAGCGGTACCAGCGATTTACCTCGGTAATACAAGTAAACATGTTTATAGATTCCCGTGTGAATAAAATTGTATTAAATATACAACATCTGCTTAACATACACCTTAAACTTTCTGAGGACTTGGTTCCAAACTTCACATTATTACATTAGATACATTAATATTTCAAATTCCTAGCTAATCTTAAGTTTGTCTTAATTATAACTGTAGGCAGTAACCTATTTTATGTATTATACCTATTGGTGTGAATGTTTAGTTGAACGTTAAACGTTTGGGTGTGAATGAGAGTCGAAATGTTTACAGACAGACGTGTTACCGACGTCATCATACTTAATTGACGTTATATTATTGATGGAACCTATTTTGGTATAAGTTTTCTCCGAACTGATCAATTGTGTTATTAATGAAAAATAACTAAGCATCATGACAAAATTAATGTGATTATATTCCCTCTTTTTGTTTTGCTCAATATTTCTAAAAAAAATGTGCTAAAACCGATATTGACTACAGCTTGAGTTATCAAAAATCTAGTGTTTTTCATTCCAAATTTAAACTCAATTATTAAGCGCAGTATAACTGCAAAAACCGACTTAAGCTATTTCGTTAATACGTCGCGATTTGATTTTTTTTCTAAATAAGAATGATTTTGAGACGATTCCACGTATCTAGTGGTAGGTTAACATTGCACATGTTTTCATCTATGTTGACGACTTACACATAACAAAGATGAAAACCTATGAATTATTTAGCATAACCCAAAAACCATTAAGTACTCTGACCATGATCAAATTAATATGCGAAAATCTCGGAATCATGAACAACCTTTACAGCAAGGAATCATCAAATTCCGAACATGTAGAAATTAAAACGTACAGTCGAATTGATAATCTTTCTATTTTGGAGCAAGTTAAAAATATCGTGTTTATTAAATATTAAAAAAATGTGTTTGTGGATAGCCGTTAGGTTCAAAATCGAAATTCAAGAGCTCTGGATTTCGAAATTTAAAGATTTTTATTTTTTACGGCCTTCCACGACATATAATCTGTTTCCTCGGGGAAAAATATAATACGCGATATTTGTTGAATCTTCAAAGATTAGATGAGATTGGGCTCGACCCTCCCTCTTTTTGGACACCCCCGGGATAAATGGACGCCGTCAAATAATAATAATAATAAAGTGTGATGTGAAAGTGTACAAGCGGCTTTAGTAACAATGAATAGAATTATTTTTTGCTAAAATAAACTACTCAAGCTCACGACATGATAAACAAAAGTTTTTAGTTCAGTCAGAGGTGTATAACAATTGCGATAAGTTGAGTTTTGACTATTCGATGAAATTGAGTTTTTACTAAAATGTTGAAGAAAATCATAGACAATGTAACAAGATTTGGCAAAAAATTGCTGGATTTTCTGTGATTTTAGCTTATTATTTCAGCAATCACAGACATTTTCTGGCTTCAAATAAAAAATAAGAAAATAGTGTGTCGGTATAAAATGTAAATATCATGAATTCACTTTAAACATACATTTTCAAAAATCGAGGAGAGGAGGAGGATTTGGGCTGTCCATAATTAAAATAAAATTAAGAAAATTGTTAATAAGCATGATTAAAATTGTTTTACGTAGTTAATGGATGTACCACAGGTTTCGCTGAGTAAATCATATATATTTAAAGCAATTGTCCTGTAACAAACACAAGTAGGTACCTATTACTGTTACAGAATATTCAAAATTAACAAATTCATCATTAAAGTAGGTAAATAACTAATATCCAAATACGGAACGATAAAGTGAAATGGATTTATTTATCTTTTATTGTAAAGGCCTGTTGATGTTACGAAAAGTGTGCTTGCCTAAAGTGTAACTCAAATTGGTAAATAAAGTGTGTTGTGGGTATTCTTTTATCAAAAAACGTGTGTATGCATTGGGATTTCACCGAAAATCGATCGAAATGATCGAAAGTATAAATGCTTTCCCAGTATGTATTTTATAAAAAACAAATGTCAGTGAATGTTTCATAAAAGTGGTATAAGTTAATTTTAAAGCCCTAAAGATGTTTTATTTTTAACTCGATTTTTACTTCCAACTTATGGTGAGGACATTTGTTTAAACAAGTAAAGGTACTACATTTATTATAACTGTGATTATGGTGAGAAAAAAAGTCGACGCGTCGCCTATGGACATCAAAGTATGCTACGGTGTGTTGCCAGACTGAGGTTGGGAGCATTAGTGTAGCGGCTACTCAACCTTCAGAATCTTGCAATGAAATGAAATTGATTTAGATGTTGTGGCAGTTCGCTAACGTAATACGTTTTCTAGATAGCTTCTGTAAAATTTCACATAGGTAAAGTCGTAAAAAATGGCAAGTTAAAAAACAAAAGTATTTTTATAAAGTTTATCTCTATTCATTGTTTCTGTTATCTAGACCTATATTTATGGGCAGCAAACTGATAATAGCCCCATACGAGTACACGGCTGTCTGAAAGTGGTCTGCAATTTAATTTTTCACAAATGATTCTAATGGTCTGGAACAATAATTTTTCAATATAATATTATGTCATAATTTTAAATTACATGACAGAATGTCTACTCTTCAATGCCGGCACTTTGTAAAATTCCATTGTATACACACTTTTTTAAATAACTCTTGTATTTTATAGGAAAGAACTTCAAATTGTTATCCCAAAGTGTCCATATAGATGAACGATTTTTTTATAATGACTAGTGTGTTGCCAACCTCACGGTTCTTACAACTTCGCTGGGCTTTGTGAGCCGAGTAGAGTGCTCAGCCCGAGACATCATTATTTAGA
>NJDC01003124.1:168879-182896 GCA_002245475.1 Calephelis virginiensis
AAGAACTTCAAATTGTTATCCCTAAGTGTCCATATAGACGAACGATTTTTTTATAACGACTAGTGTGTTGCCAACCTCACGGTTTTTACAACTTCACTGGGCTTTGTGAGCCGAGCAGAGTGCTCAGCCCGAGACATCATTATTTAGATGGATTGGACTGTTCCCTACAATACCAGCAACAGGGGCTGACTCCCGGGAGACCGTACCTCGACTTGCTGCTGCGTTCTGGTTACTGGGTGGACTAGATGAAGGAATAGTGGCGGCTCGTCGCTCGGCGTCAGGCGCCCGGCGTAAGAGACACCTCTCTTACGCCCGGTCGCCTAGATCGGCGGCGACGGTATACTGTAGTGTCCTGTGAATTTGTGTTGTTGGGATTGGGAGGGAGGCTCGCGTTTGCCGCGGTTATTGGATCCGGTGGATCCGATAGGACGTAACGGGGTCTCCTAAGTTTGGCGGGCGCGTTTACGGCCGGTGTGTAATCACACGCGGGTGATAACACCGGGTTGGCGAACGATATTAAGTTGGCGATAGCTCGCGACCCAGCAGACCGCCTCTTCAAGGCCTATCCGTTCACATACATTAGCGATAGGATGATGGGGATTTTCTAAAATAATTGCCAACCTATTAAGATGGTCACAAACAAGTATGTGCCAGAATGTATCAATATTGACATTGAGACGAGAATTCAAAACCTGAAATGTTAAGGGTATTTTCCTTAAATAATTTGAAATCTAAATGTGAACTATCTTACTATATCATGAGGCTAAGAGCACCGCAACATCTGGCTAAGGCTTAGATTTTTATAATATCATTTTACTATCGGTCTATCGTAAAAGTACATATTCTTCTGAAAATTATCCTTCGTTTACATCATTATCATTTAAAAATAATTTAATTAATTATTGATTTAAATTAAATAATGATTCCTTCCTATACGACTCCGCAGAAATTTACATATTTTAATCTCCTATATAATATTCTGTACAACCCGTTAGCTCCCTCATACCTGCGGGATCGTTTTAGTTTCCTGCACTCTACTGAGTCCCCTTTGTCGCTACAACCGTAGCTCTGTACTTCGTTTTCCCACTTCGCGCTCCAATTGTTATCTTTACTTTACTTTACTTAATCTTAATTTCGCTAAATCTTTTACTCTTCAATCAGTCAAATTGTGGAATTCCCTTCCTGTCGTGATTTGTGACAACCCTTCTTTACCTACTTTAAGAAAAGTTTGAAGGAACATTACTTATCGTTGACATAATAACATACTCATATATTATCCTACAAAGATATTTTAGTAATGATTATTGTACCTGTTTTATTTTTACATACTTGATTATTATATTTTAATTGGTTTGTCCTAAGTTAGTTAGTTAGTTAGTAGTTAGTTAGTTAGTTCTCATGTATTTTGTGTATTTTTGTGTGGAATAAAGTGTTAAATAAATAAATAAACAAATAAATGATGATGTAACTAGAGGATGACGGCCAAAAAGGTTCTAGAAAAAATATAATATGCTTTATGGAAAGCAGGTTAGGCAATAAGTCATTAGCTTACATTCTACAAAAAAAATGGCGATAATGATTAGATACTAAATAGTATTTAAATGCTCTACCCAACTCGTAAAGGGCGACGCGTGAATATGCATTTATGTAATCAAAAGTTCATTCTCTTATGTCGTTCGTACGTTGTATTTTAATTAAAATTCAGTATTGTGTCACACGTATTTTGCATATTGGGTTGCCAATATTTTTGTTCATTCTATGGAAAACATTTTTCACTGTTTTGAAATTGACTCGACAGCTTTATTAATAAGAGATAGCTGCACCTCGGTTCTAGTGAACTTATCCTCAACGCCACCGTGCACTCTACCTGACGCTTACCTGGATGAAGTGAATTGTTACCAGAAACTAATTAATGTTTAACAAAGTTTATTAGGTACATCACATAAAACATGCTTTTGTTGGTTTGAAAACAACATGATATATTTCTACAGGCTTATTCATAAACGTTGTTTAACTTTTAATCACCAATTTAATCATTTGTTTAAATATACCCTTAAACAGCTGTCACTTTAAACAACCTCGGACCTATGCCTCGGACCCTTGTTTAAAACCTTAATTAACAAAATGGCTGACTAAATTTCAAACAGTTGATTTTATGTGCAATGACAAAATGCAACAAATAGCCATTTACTATGGCTTATTTGTGTATTCTTATAAGTTTTCTATAATACACGCATTGAAATATTTTGATTTCGTTGAAGTTTGGACAAATTTGGACGGGATATGTTGGATTTTGGAACAATATAGGACTATAATAACATGTTATATTATGGAGATGGCCAATGACTCCTATGAAGAAACGAATAGTTTTTCAGAGCATTATTTATGATATTGGAAGCAAAAAAGTAGACAGATTTTCTGATGGTGAGTTTCCAACCTGAGGCTGGGATGTCAAGCCCTGAGTAAAAGTAAGTTTACCGGCTACTTTATTCTACGAACCGGAATAATTCAACAGCAAGCGCTGACGTTATGGCGGCATTAATAGGTAAGGCGGTGGTAACAATCCAGGTGAGTCGCTGCGAAACTCACCTCCTAGTCGTTGTCACGGTGCTAGTGACGGTAAGCCTATGCTCGCTTTTCGTTGACTAACAGGAAGGTCTATTCTAAGGTGGTCTACTCTACAAAGGAACTCGAACCAACACGGGGGAAAATATTACAGAAATGACACCATTTTATATTTAGCTTAGTAATGTAAGGTAGATGCATTAAAAACATTATTTTTGAAATGCAGTGTATCAGTTTGTACGTTTTGTGACTATGTTGCATAAACTTTTATTTACTGTAATAAATTTAATTTTGTTGTAGTACAATACGAGTAGTACTGAACTTTTTTTTTTCATTATGGCATTGGCGTTAGCAACTGCCACTAACAAGTTAAAAATGAGGAAACATTGATTGAAAGGAAATTTGGAATTTGGATTAACGGATAAATAGAGGTTCAAACTAAACTAAAAGATAAAAATAGATAATGAAACAAAAATATTTACAAATAAATATTTACACAAAACTATAGATAAAGCAAAAAAAATATTTTTTTTAAATATTTAATTTATCATATTGACATATACATAGTAGGTATTTCTAACTATATTAGTTTGTGCAAAATATAACTAAATTCTAATATTATTTTCTTCAATAAATTAAGAAAGGATATGATACATACTAGGATCAGACAATAAGGCTAAAATTGATGTGGGAAGAGGAACTTTATAGGAGCAAAGGTTATTGTATAATGGAGAACGATCGTAGTTTGGACAAGCAAAAAATATATGGTTAAGATCACCAATGTCAGTGCCACATTTACAGATGTTATTATCAATAATATGCAGGTTAAATAGATGACTACGTGTATTTGTGTGACCAAGCCTCATTCGGGAGATAATAGATGTAGATAATTTGTCCAACTTTATACTAAAAAACCATGGTTTTACAGGGATTGCTTGTTGTATTAATTAATATGTTTTACCCTTTACCAAGCTGCCACTATCCCATAATTTACGCCACGATTTCCTTAGATGAATTTCAGGAAGACTAGTAAGATCATGGCTATAATGGAGATATGGATATAATTCACCACATTGGATTGCCTCCCTGGCACAACGATCAGCCCTCTCGTTTCCGGATAGATAAGAAGATTAAGTTTAGAACATTTGTACAGTAAATTTCTTGTGTCTAAAATAATTGGGGACGTGAATTTGAATTTAAGAGGAAATTTCTGCAAACTCTGTAAAGTACTTAAAGAATCTGTCAATACAATAGATTTGGGTAGTTTCATTAACTGTATGTATTCTACTGCTTTGTAAAGGCCGTAACATTTACCAGTGAAAAAGAGGTTTCTGGAGGAAATTTGATTTTTTGAACAATGTTATACTGTGCATGGAAAATGCCTATGCCAACATTATTAGAATTTTTAAGAAACATCAGTGAAGACTAAATTAAAGTCCTTCCATTCTTCACTAATAATATTGGCAAAGTAATGATTAGCACGAATAGTATATTTATCTAAACCTAAATTTATTATATTGGGCATTAAAGTTAATGATTCATAATGATTTTTGTATAAAGGACATATATGAGATTTAAAAGTAGTAGGCTTAAATTCATTAAATTTGTTAAAACTTTGTACTAAGGAAGGAACTGATTTATGTTTCCAATATTTGTGTGACATTAATGCACTAAGATTGCAGAGTTTAGAATGCAGAGGGTGATTTGCTATTTCTAGTAAACGTGCATAAAATTTGTCAGATAGATGATTGCGACGAAGATGAAGTGGGGGGTCTACACATTCAACTTGTAAGGCAGAAGTAGGACTAGATTTCATGGCACCCAAAACAATTCGTAGTGCCTTAGATTGAGTTGCATCATTTTTTTTCAAAACAGCTTTACAGTATGGCTCTTATATGAACATACCATAGTCTAATAAACTTCTGATTAATGCATTGTACATTAACTTTAATGTTAGTGGGTGTGCACCCCACCGAACACCTGACACGCATCTTAATAGATTTAAATTACGCTCACACTTAGCTGTTATGTATTCACAGTGATCAAGTCCTGTAAGTTTTCGGTCCAAAATCACCCCCAAAAACTTTGCATTTGTTCTAATAGAAGTACTGAATTTTAACATCACATTTATTATAAAACACCAACAAGTTACGTCATAGCCCAGCCAGTGCTCACCACATTAGCAGGTAGATAGCTATAGACCAGGAATATAAATACTCTTTAGCAAGAGGTTATAGATGTCCGACACCGTATTCAGAAACAACGATGTTGACAACGGACGACTATTGGTTAATTCACTTAAATACGCATACATTTCATACAAAATACATACATACAAAATACAAAATACAGCATACATTTCTACCAAAACCTACCAAGTTAAATAGTATTTAACTAAGCATTGTCGAAATGTACTTAATGAATAACAAATTTTTAAACAATGTTTAAGGCTTAATCAAAAGATTAGTTAAGCAATGTTTAGGAGGTTATTTAACTACTTTTTATAAATAAGGCAGCTTGTGATTAAAGCGAAGTTTACTCTAAATTTGTTTATAGAATCCAGTAGTGACTCGATAGATACTATTAACGGAACTGATTGTGCCCACACCAGTAGGGTTCCTCTCGAAGCTCGATTCATGCATTATTGGAAGTTGGAATCGAATATGTCATTTTAGGTACTCTTGAACACAATACTGGCGAATTATTACCATTTAGTAAATAGTAAATTACATTATCCTATTCCTTGAATTTATTTGAAACTAAATGTTAATAATCCCCTAATTCTGTGTTCAAAAGTACCTAAAGTGACATATACGATACCAATTTCCAATTCGCATGATATCGAGATTCAAGAGTAACCCTACTGATTCGTGCTCGCCACTACCCGTACTACTACTCGTGCATAACGCAAAAGACTTACCTTCTCAGTACCATCTTGGTGCGTTACCAAGTTGCAAGTTATTAGTCTTTGGTGTCATCGCAAAACTCTTATACCAATGTCTGTTATGCATTCATATTCGCATTGCATATGGTTAGTTAAAGAACCGAGCTCAAACTTTACTTTTTTCAACAATCAACAACCCCCCAGGATTGCCTTGGGGATGAAAGTTTGTGTGATGAAGTCGCAAGTAAACAGTGTTACCTACAAATTATATCATCATACTTATATTTATACGGCAATTAATATTATAAATAAAAAGGAACTTTGATTTTACACCTATATGGTATTGCATGTAGGCAATCAAACATTCTGGTCCAAGACCAGCTGTTTTTTATTTCTATAATTAAAGAAATCCTGGTTGCCTGGGAATTTGTTTTGTCGTATCTTCTCTTGACTGGTTAGGTTTTGAAACGGTGGCAGTTTAGAACCCTTTTGGCTAAATTTAATTATAAACATATATTAAAATTGTGATAATAATGACGTTTGGGATACATACCTATATATTTATTTAATATTAAAACATACTATGTGACAAATAAGTATTTTGTATTAATGGTAAAGCATTTATGATGTACAAATACAATGTCGTGGAATATGTTGGAATGTTTTAATATTTTTGTAACATATTTTTAACACACAAAACATTTCGGTGGTTCAAAAACAATAAAGCATGAACGAAACCGCGAGAAACACAACGTGCGATTAGTGGTGGCCCGGAGGGTGGGTCAGCCGGTACACTTACACAATGGGCCTGACATCCCGATCACAGGACAGCGACGCACCTTTAACATCTATGGTGTCTTTAGGCACGGTTATTACCATCAGGACAGCAGTGTGTTTGTTTGCTGACCTCTCACATAAAAATGACGTGTTCGGATTTCTTAACCAAATTCACTTAATAAGTCAGAAGTTTTCATATTACCCTATATTCTGAGATAAAATGTACATGATAATCAGGAGACGATTTAACTGACCGAAACAACAGAAAATGATCAATAACAAGCATCTCTGTTAGCTTATCACGGATATGTTTCTTCCGTTTTGCAGTATGGTATTCTTATTTGAGGGAATTCTGTAGAATTAACTAGACTCTTTAGAGTTCAGAAGAAGTGTACCAGTGCGATATGTAGTGTCAATCAGTTACATTCATGCAAGGCACTTTTTAAGTCACTTAAAATGTAACATTTACCTTGTTTATATATAATGGCTGTATGTGTATTTGTAAAAAAACAGCATCATTTGTTTCATAATGCTGAAGTCTGAGGTTTGTCACATTTTAGAAAAAGTGAGAAACTACATGTACCTAGCCAAAAACTCAACATTTACAAAAATAATGTGTATTGCATGTCCATTCATATATTATACAACCAAATTCCTGATAATCTTAAATCACTGCCATTAAATAGATTTCGAAAAAAGGTATTCAACTTACTTTTAGAGAAAACATATTATCAATTATTTTCTTGCAGACAAGAATAAATAATAAAGTATTTTTAATATGATTGGTTGCCGGGGAATTTGTTCTGCCGTTTCTTCTCCTGTCTGGCTGGATTTGGAAACAGTGGTAGTTTATGGTAGATAGAGATTATTAATTTACTGTCTAAAAATTGCTTGTATTAATAAATAATCATGTAATCGACACAAAAAAACGTGTGTAAATAGTAAATAAATAATTAAACTTAGTAATCTGATTAAAACCTATTAAAATATTTGCACACCACAAGTTGGTAGAATATGTTGCGACGCTTAAATAATTTTGTAATATCTTTGTGACACTCATATTCAGCAAATAAATATTTTTTTTCTTTTATTTACAAAAATACATAATAAACAATGCAAATAAAGATGAATGTAGGACCTACATTGTAGGTACCCAGGAAGATCGAGGTTGACATTTCACGATTAAATCGATTGGGTATTATCCGCGGGAGGTGTTAGGAGTCTCCGAAACCGGCGTGATTATAAATAAGGTAATGAATATGGAGGAAGCCAGGTAAGTCTACGTATGTCTACAAAAATCGTGATATTTGGAACTCAATACTCTTTGGTTGCCTCGTAAGGCACTGGAAGTGAAGACATGTATGTGTGAAAAAATAATGTGTTTGAGCTATTTGGGAGGATTTAATTAGATCCAAATTTAACATATGCATCTGTAAAGTATATTTACGGAGTGAATAAGTGATATTGTTGAGAGAATGCTGTGCAGCGCAGGGATCCTCCATCTTTCCTATTTCTGACTATAATATAATGACTACATGTGTACTTGCCCATTACACCCTGGCCACAGAACAGCGAGCTGTCTTTTCACATTAGAAACATCATTTGTTTTTGATTTATTTTAATCTGAAATAAATCAAAACAAAAAAATACTATCTCTTTAATTTAATAATCGGAAAGTATTACAATTGCTAATGTTTAAAGGTTTACGAATTACCAATTTTACTCAACGGCTCCCGAAGGAAATCTCGATGAATTCACTTAACGGGCGAGGTCTCTAGTGGTAATAATTTATATATTATTTAGTTACCTACTTTCGTTTCATTGAAATTAATAATATTTCGAACACCATTTGTGTTGTATTAAACATAAAGTATAATAATATGGTGTAATATCATAATACTCGTATTAAGGAAAAGCCAACGTCACGTCGTTAACAAAGAGATCATGTGTACGCAAGCCTTAATCAAATTCAGGTAATAGGTGGAACGTGCCTTTATTACATCCTGCCAAGCTTTTACCTGCGTCTTTGTCCTTTATAGATTTGCCATAAATACCATATTTCAAAAGTAATCCAAAGTGGCCAAACTTTGTGTTTTTCTGTGCTTACAAAGTTGACAATTTTGAACTTTGGTAATTTTTGTTTATTTATAAACTGCTAGCTGTTAATCTTCGCTTAACCTGCGATTAATTGAGATGTAAACGTGGCGGGTAAAATTTGATTAAAATCGGTTCTAGGTAGTCTAGAAGTCCGTCGCGGAATAATGATGTTCTTCTTATTTTATTTTTGTCACACTGGAAGGCAAACCAGCAGACGGATTTCCTAGACTAGATACTAACCTAGATATACCAAAGGTGGTAATGGTGCGTTGCCGACTTGAGGATGGGATGTTAGGCCTCGAGCAAAAGTAAGTTTACCTGGCAACCTTTAACTTGCTTTGGTAGGAATAGGACATATTGTTTTTCATTTTCCATTCCTGCAGCCACTAATGATAAACTTGGGGTAGCTGGTAGACTTGTACAATGACCTTCACATCCCGACCATAGTAAAGAGGCGCACCTATAACATCGAAGGTGTCTATAATCTACGGTTGTACTTCACCATCAGTAAAACTTGAGTTTGTTAAAAAAATTAAAACCTAATATACCTAATAAAGGAAATGATTTATTTTAGAAAAAACTTTTTTGTAAATACGTAACTTTAAATTTGTACAAGTGCTTTTTGGATAGAAGACTAAGAGCATTGCATGACAAATAACCTGCAATCGCAATTCGCGTTGGCTTACGAGGTATTTGGTGGTCCATCCCATACCTCCTCACACCTATTTATGGTAGCTACAGGTAAGTGTGGTGACCAAAAGACAAGATCAACGTATTTTCCATATTTATATGTTTGGTCTGAAACTTTCATAAACCAAAAATCCAAATTTAATACGAGTTAGTTGCTACCACTGGGCAGAATCAATCTTACCGTGAAATTTCACTTGGAAGACCTTATATTATAGATATTGAATAAACTTAATCAATACAAGTACTTACTACTCAAATCATATATCTCTGTAACGTTTTTATAAATGTTAAATAATACATAGACTGATTTTCCTTACATTTTCTTCTGGGACCTATAAGTGCAAAGTTTACCCTCTGGGCAGGTCCGCCGCTAACTGTGAGATACCGGGTATCTGCCGCCCCACAACTGCATGTTAAGCTGAGTTTTGATAAGAAAAGGCTAATTAATATTTTTTTTCATTATGATTGGGAAAAATGAAAGAAAATCTTAACGAAAATAAAAAAAATATTAAGTAGCTTATTGATTTTTGTTTTCTGAAGAGCAAAACCCATAATGTCTGATTTTAGTAAGTAGCGACCCGTCTTGAATTTGCATAAGGTTTTTTGAACAATTTATATAATGTTAACTGAGACTAAACGGCTAATAACTACAACATGTTACAGACTATACGTCCATGTACGTATTTATACAATCAAAAAAGTTTTTATAAGGTCCGCCGCATATTGCACATTGCACATATTGCAGAATAGACCATCTGCCATCCTGTGCCAGGCAGCTCGTAAAAGGCGAGCATAGGCTTACCGTCACTAACATCATAACATCTGACTAGGTGGTAGAGTTTTGCAGCGACTAACCCGAATTGGTACCACCACCTTGATTATTTCTGCCGCCATAACGTCATGAAGTGTTCCGGTTTGGAGGGTAAGGTAACCGCTAAACTTACTTTTGCTCGAGGCCTAACATCCCGGCCTCAGGTTGGCAACGCACCATTACCACATTTGGAGTCTCTAGGCGGCGTGAATTTCTTACCTTCAGGAAATCCGTCTACTTGTTTGCCTTCCAATATCATATCACATTACGGAATTAAATACCGAAAATCTCGAAAATCCACACAAATCTATGGACCTATATTCTGTATAAAAAATATGTCTGTGTAAAAAAATGTGTTTATCAAATTCAATATTTGTTTTTAGGCACAACTGTTTTCCATTTTTGGCAAGAAGTTTCTGTTGCATCTGTTATTTATATTAAATGTTGTGCCATTTTATGTTGTATCACATCGAAGAAAGAGTTTGTCTTAAATTTGGCATCACCTATGGAATTTCGTAATTGAAGTAAATGAAAATATTACAGAAGGCTTACAGCGAATCGACATTTTATAAAAACGTGTGCTTATGACAGATAGAAAGTGTTCAAAAGCGGTCGAGATGTGATGGAAGATTCACCTATTTCTGGTAGGCCATCAACGTCTACAACTGAAGCTTAAATCGTAAAAGTTAAGAAAACAGTGACTAAAAATCCTCATCCAACTTTGAAAGAGACAGCCGCTGAACTTTCTGTATCTCAAGAGTCAATTCATATCATTTTAACTAATCATTTGGTATGGAATGAGTTTTCGCCAAAAACCTAATCGCATGACAGTTGCGGAGGATGCGCTAGAAAGAGTCAATTCCAACCCATCCCGTTGGGATTGAATGTTGATTCTTGAACACATTTTGACTGGTGACGAGACGTGGGCTTACGCGTTTGACATGCAAACTAGTCAAGAAGCTTTGGAATGGCGCCTTCCAGCTGTACTGAAACCGACAAAACCACACCAAACTCGTTCATTAGTCAAAGTCACGTTAAGTGTTTTCTTTGACTATCCTGGTGTTTTGCATTCGCTATTCTTGGCAAAACCAGGGCACCCACGACTAGCCGAAGACACTAAGTCCCACTATGTGATGGGTGGAATACCTATCGCGGACCGGGCACATATCCAATCCTGGGCAACGTTACTTTTATTAGAAAATTGAAAATATACATTTCATAAGTTTTTTTGTTTCTCGACCTGGTAATCGAACCTGGGACCTCATGCAGTCAAGTCCAATAACTGGACCGCTGGACCACATATATATATAGTATATAAAAATCAATTGATGTGGGAAGGTTTAAAAGTTAAGAAAGAAAGAAGAAAACATTTCATTTTTTCCATACAAACTAAACGGGTGGAACGAAGTTCGTCGGGACAACTAGTAATTCATACTAATATTTCACTGAAAAGGTATATAAGTACGTATTTTAATGTAAATATTATTTTCATTTCAAAATAGCTTTTGGCATAAATTCAATATGAATTCTTCAATACAGTGAAAACAAAATTGAGCTAATTTAGTGTGTAAATCAATCAAAGTCTTGAAACACATGTATTAAGTGATTGAGCGGGCGAGAGAAGCTAGAAAAGAGAAAATGTATGTTCCGTATTCACGCCAATAGATTAAACTTGGGAGAAGGACGTAGGCTACTTTTTATCTCAAAATTTCATTGGATAACGGGGTAGGAGAACTAAATATTGATTAACTAAACCATGCGGGCGTAGCCGCGGATAGTAGCTAGTATTTAATAATTCATCTAAGTAATTGATATAAAATTAAAAGGAAACAATATGATAAGAAGCTTAATTTATTAAGGATACAAGAAGGCGCCGAAATTAATGCCCTGTAAGCAAGATTTACCAACATTAATACTTCCAAATCCTTAAAAATTACCGACTGTAAATTCTGCTATCTAATTACTTCGCTCTTTTCTGAATCTGTTATATTTCATATTTATTCTATTATATGTATATTTTAATAAGTCTTCTTTTGATGTAAGTCAACATGTTTAATACCTAAGAACATATGAATAAGTAATCGCAAATAAATGCTTTTTCGTAGAAAATGTGGAGTATTAAATTATTGTTAAGTCTTTTGATGGTGTTATCAATAAATTTTGAAATCTGCCAAGCGGTTATTCATAAAATATGTCACAGAAAATGTTGCCATGTGACATGTGACATTGATCGTGACCTATAGACACCATAGATGTTACAGGTGAGTTACTGTTCAGCGGCCGTGATGTGCGAATGTGCCGCTACCCTACCCTCTGGACTGGACATAACAGAGTCATTGTGACGTCAGGAATACGTAAAGCGGTGGATCCCTACCCGGTCAAGTTGCTGTACAATACTCTGCCACCAGTGGTCTTGTTGGTAATGACGTATATTTTACCCAGAGCTATGTTTTTACGAGCTGCCTGGCAGAGAGGCAGATGGTCTATTCTACTTTTAGGTCCCGGACCACCACAGGGGAAACTACGTGTAACGAGGTAACGGTACGATGGTCCAACTTTTGTATTTAGAGTCAGTAAGGAGTTTAATAATTGTATAAGCTTAAACTTTTGTAAAACCGAGGAAGGCAGCTTGCGATAATCGTCTTTATGAAAATGAAATAATGATCTAACCAAACTAATTAACCAAAATATTTTCTTCACAGAATTCTTGCCTAATTCTCCGCAGTCGTAAAGATTTGAGATAAACCAAGTCTGCAGACATGTTGAAGCGAGAAATTTTACATCCCAAATTTTTAGCATGGTAGCTTTCATCCTACATTTGATGGGTATAAGAATAAGTCGTACATACATACATACATATATATCTTCACTCCAAGTCCCATATTGGGTAGGCAGAGAATATCAAGTGCCACACCCCACGTTCCTGTCTAACCCGTC
The DNA here is from genome assembly GCA_002245475.1 of Calephelis virginiensis. Taxonomy (NCBI): domain Eukaryota; kingdom Metazoa; phylum Arthropoda; class Insecta; order Lepidoptera; family Riodinidae; genus Calephelis; species Calephelis virginiensis. The sequence goes on from NJDC01003124.1 coordinate 181,641, forward strand.
TAGCTTCATTCACGTTAATTATATTTTTCATACAAACATGCCATTGTTGTCTTAATGGGAATAAGTCGTAAAACAAATATAATAAAATTCAGTGATATGTTGCCTCTGGGATCTGGCGGTATCTCGAATTTTGTAATAAAAACAATGTTGCCCGAGATTGGACATATGGCCGGTTGGCTATAGGCTTGCCACCTATCACAATGAGGAACTAAGTATCTTCGGTTAGTGGAGGGTACCTTCGTTGTGCCTCTGCTTACATCATCAGGGATATGGGCGTGAAGATACCTTTCTATTGCAGAACAATTCGACAAGTCAGCTATTTTTTACAGACGGTGTGAATAACTCACAAATGAAAATTTGCATTTTAATCATAAGGATCAGTTTATCACATGTTTCATGGGCAGCATTTGATATTAATTACCGCCCACCAGCATCGGTATCGCAGGAGAACTGCTCGGAACTCGTTATCCCACCCACAACTGTTTATTGCTTGTTATTAAAGCCCTCAACACAAAAATAATTACCACTTGAATAATATACTTAAGCTGATACTTGAACATGAGTAGATTTAAATTAATATAAATTTACAGAAATCCCAGGGATTTATCCCGATAAATACAAAATGTTGTCTATTTGTTTGCATGTTCCGGATTCACGTCTAAACAGCTGAAGCGACGTTCACAAGTTTTACACACAGTTTGTTTTTATATTTTATGTTACGTTTATTTATTACTACATTAACAGCTGCTAATAGAAGTTAGAATAAAAAAAATGTTTTGTTTTTTCCATTTTCCCTGCGTTTTTTCCGTTTTTTTTTTCGTCATAACCTTCCCTGACAATAACCAACATAGCAAAAAGGGATTAGCAAACTTGGACCATCCGTTCAGGTGTGATGCGATAACCACCTGTAGATATTTTTTGGGTGAATCTTTGTTTTTTGGGACCGATGACCGCACGTCTACAAACATTGGGTACTCTGCAGGTCCTCCAACATTTATTTTAAAGGACCCAAAAAGAGTTATTACTTCAGTTTTCAAACAAAGCCACAGACAGACGGACAGACACACAGACATACATGCACATATGCACTCACACAGTTACAAGTACAAGCGCGCCACGTACACGCATATACGCACACACTCGTGAAACATACAGTCGTGGTCAACTAATTAGGGACATGCAAGATAGTGAAGAACAATAACCGGTTATGTACATACAAATATAAAACCCTATTGATTTCTCAGTAACTATTATTT
>NJDC01003124.1:183387-205904 GCA_002245475.1 Calephelis virginiensis
TACATGTAAGAGATATGGAATATGGTTTAGACTCGTTGGAAAATAAAAAATAAATTAACAATTCGGTTTAACCAAAGAGTGTCCCTAATTAGTTGACCACGACTGTATATCAATAAACCGAGGGGTTTTTCGATGGTTTAAAATGTACCTACCTAAAAGTTACAAACTTATAAGGGAATTTAAATAAAAAGTATGTTATTTACCTGTAACTTTTATTATTAAATACAATTTTAAGTGTTTGCTTATTAATTGTTCGAGCGAACAAGTGAAGATTTATGAATTTTGTTCAAAAATTCCCGCCGCTTAAGGAAAGCCTCGCATTCAACGGACATGTCACGATCTGAAAATCAGCCATAAAATTAGCATCGATTAATGTGAATGCTGATGCGGATGCTGATGTTGAAAGCAATGCTGATAATCATCTGATACTGATGCTGATGCGAATATTCGCAACATCCGTGGTTTGTAACGCTTTACATAGTTTGACAACAACCATGACATCTAACAACAGTTTGCATATGGGAAAAATTAAATCGCGTGCACGAAGTCGGGGCGAACAGTTAGCATTTTATATTTGACTTAATCGTAATATAACTAATGGATTTCGTTTTCCGATTATGAATAATAGAGTTTTGATTTTAACAAGCTATGTAAACATAACTTTACTATGATAACGATCATAAATTAGAAGTCACGCAAACGCAACGAAAATATTGAATAATAAAATTTGAACACCGATAGCGTGCACGATAATACATATGATACAAATATAGACGTTGATAAAATGTAGAATAAGATAAATGTGTTGAAAATATTTGGAAAAAGTACGTCTAGGTGATTAACTGAAATTTTAAGAAACGTGCCTATTTATAGACATATTTTTTTCTAAACGGTTTGACTAGCAGAAATTACTTTCATTAGAGTTAAGCTCTTCACACTTTGTTATTATTAGGTTATTTGGGTTATGGTATTTTTAGGTTATTCTGTAATTTCTGTTGCTTACAATAAAGAGGTAATAATAGTAACAATAACTAAAACATACTAGATTTTTCATGCTACCTATTGAAAAATAGCAGTTATAGACTAGTTACTGATTTACATGTACGATCATGTTCCTATCTAAGATACTTAGATAGATTATTGGAAGTAGCCATAAAACAAATATTTTTACATGCACGTAGGTACGCTATGTGTATCTGTCTATCTCAATCCTAGTCGCGTATAATACTGGTACTAAGCGATAGTGAAAAATTAATCACTTAAGAGAGAAAGCAAGAGACTGATTCAAGCTTGATTGGGTTGAGTTAGTGAAAATTAAAAAAAAAATCTTGTATTGGAAAATATTCAAGACTGGCGACAGTGCGCGTTTTTAATGAACAGTAGCTGTTATCGGCCCATTCTTGCGTGATTTTAAAAGTAATAGCCCCCGTTTTTATCAAGTTTCTAATGTAATTAGCGCATTTCATTATAAAGTAAGATTGTGCTGTTGATAATAATTGTTTGTATTTACTTTATTGTAAGTTGGTTGTGCACAATAAAGAGTCAATTCTTTCATTCGTTCATTTTTACTTTAATTTTATCCAGAATTATCAACTTTCGTTAGTTTAACAATTACAAGATCCGAACAGCCAAGGAAATAAAAAATGGATGGTCGAATATATTTAAAATAGGAAAACTGCAATAACTATGCACCTTCTTTTTCTAGTGAATGTAGTAAAGGTGGACTTAAAAAAGGCAACAAATATCGAATAGTCTAAAGTTCAAAACCGCAATTCAAAACCAAAACACATTAACTTTAATTGAAATTTGATAAAAATATAAATTAAATATCAATATAAATGAAATAATAATAGCAATTAAATACAGTTCTTACAAATATATTTAATCAAACTAAAATATTTTTGTGGTATGCAACCCTTTAATTAATATTTAGTATTTATTAGTATAGTAATTTTTTATATTATTTAATTTATGTATTTTGATACATTAATCGAAGCACTTATTTATGTTAATTATAATACAATTCTCAAATTGTTTCAAAGAATTTTAAAGATATATTATTTTTTATCCTATCTACCCCTAGATAGGGTTAGATATATAGTATCTAACCCTTGCCGGTCTAGAGAAAAACAAAAAACAAAACAACCAGTCCTATTATAACCTATATGTACCCTTTACTACCACCGTTTCAAAACCTCGGCAGTCAAGAGAGAAACCTGCGAAACAAACGCTTCGGCAACCTTGATTTCTTCAATTACTTATTATTAAGTTCTTCTTCTTTTATAAATATAGGTTTCAATCGTTTTTCACGACTTATTTAGCCAATGTCAGGTACGGGACCACTACACAGTAAATATTTTACTTTATCTGAAGATATTGAGCTACCTAAAAGGAAACACACACAATACATATGCCAGCACCAAACTTTACAAAGGACAGACACACATATGGGTTAACATACTTTTTGTTATAATTTAATTTTGTTAGATTTTATATATCTACATAACAACTTCAAAATATTACGGTTACTTGACAGTAGCAAACATTTATAGTTAAGAGGTTTAGGAAAATCACTTGGAAGGATATCATACAAGGATGTAGGGAATTTTGAGCAATTAAATAAAATGTAATCAACTGTACCTTCCTCCTGTTAACACTCGCAGAGAGGAGAATCTCGAACATGTATTTTATGACGAAAAACTGGGGTACAAATGTGACCAAGCCTTAGTCTACTGACAACATATGTTGAAGTTTTATTCGTGGATCGAATCTGATAATGCCATGGTTTTTCCTGAATGCAAGGCTGAATGGTTGCATAATGATTCCCTTTTATTAGGCTATATTACTAAGTTTATAATTATTAAAATTTAATTAATTTGATGCTTGATTATATATATTTTACACGTTTTCTTTATTACATGTTTTCTTTATTAACAAATCCAATATCTTCCTGCCAAATTTTTTAGTGGAAGGTATTTAAAATTGTCAGGAATTTGGTTTTATATACGAATAGACATGCAACATATATTATTTTTGTCAATATCGAGTTTTTTATATTAGGTAAGGTCATGCAGTTTCACACTATTTCTGTAGTGTGTGTGTGTGTGTGTGTGTGTGCGCACGTGCGTACGTGCGTGCGTGCGTGTTTGTGTGTGTCTTTTGCTTGAAACAAAATGTGATGATGTTTTTTTACAAGTACACATAAATGTAACATTACACAAAGTACACAATAAAGGTAATATTTTAAGCGACTTTAAAATGGGTTTGCATGAATGTAACTAACTGTTCAACACTACATATCGACCAATACATTTCCTTTCTACACAAAAGATTCTTTCTTAAATATGAATCCCATATTACAAAAAAGGAACATACTTACTCAATACTCATGATAAGCTAAGAGAGATGAATTTAAGCCTGCGACATCTCTCAAAAATAATTCGAAAGAAAGTATTTGATTTGCTATTAGAGAACATATATTATAGTGTAAAAGATTTTCTTGCTAAAAAGCATAACTGTTTTTTTAATAATTATAAACTTATTTTAAGTAAAGAAATCATGGTTGCCGAGAAGTTTGATTCGCTGTTTCTTCTCCTGACTGGCTAGGGTTGAAAACGGTAGTAGTGTAGAGTAGATAAGATTAAAATTAATCTACCTTTAAAATTATCCTATTAATATTATAAATGCGAAAGTTTGTAAGTATGGATGTATGGATGTTTGTTACTCTTTCACGCTCGAATGGCTGAACGGATTTGTCTGAAATTTGGAAAACAGATAGATTGTGACCTGGATTAACATAAAGGCTATTTTAAATCCCGATCGCACACCGGGTTTCTGTGAAAACGCGGACGAAGCCGCAGGTAGCAGCTTGTTTATAATAAATTATGAAGCTTATTAAACTCATAAATAAAATATTTATTGAAAATATAAATAAGGTGCTGCGATTTAAATGTTACAATGTGTATCAATATTTAATTTCTTTTAATTTAATTAACTATTATTTAGTAGGTTTGGCAGCGACTCGCCCGGATTGGTACCACCGCCTTACCTATTCTTGCCGCCATAACGTCATGACGTGTTCCGGTTCGGAGGGTAAGGTAGCCGGTAAACTTACTTTTGCTCGAGGCCTAACATTCCGGCCTCAGGTTGGCAACGCGCCATTACCACCTTTGGTGTCTCTAGGCGGCGTGAATTTCTTACCTTTAGGAAATCAGTCTGCTTGTTTGCCTTCCAATACCATAAAAAAACATTTCACTATGGGACATTACTGGTCGCGGCGGCGAACGCGACTGCCCGTGGCCTGCTGCCGGTGCCGCGCGAATTGCCGCCTCGCCAGACGCCTCGTCGCGGTCGCACCGCAGGTTCCCGTGGCCTAGCGGTTAGGCTACTTTTTACCGCGGAGAAAAGCTTAATTCCTTCGGAAAATTAGGTACAAAGGACAGTAAGATTTCCCTTTCCATACTGAGATAGGTGGCGTTTTTATCGGTAGTTTCACTAGACTAAACTAGTTTTTATGTCCGAAACTGATCGTAACCGAGACTGAAACTTTCGGTCGCTATCCATTTTTTTTATTTTGTTGAGAAAGGTTATTTATTTGTTGTCCCTGCACAACCTTCGATTGCTGTTAACTTTGAACAGCTAGTTTGTGTTTAAAACGTATTGGTATATAATATATATTATTATTACTATCTTTGGTTTGTGTTGTATTCATTGGTAATGACGGCAAACAAATGTTACTTACTATTTGCTATGTTTACAACATGAGAAATTTATATAAAGTCAATTTAGTAGATCACATTTGACAATTCATCAAAATTTGACACTGTGTCTTTGTAATAATATTATTTCAGTGTTCAAAGTTAGTATTGAAGTTTTTCTTAACCTTTTCCTGCAGCAAAAAAGTGGCTTAAAAACTCTAACCTTTATCTTGATATTTTACCCCCTTTTGGTGCCTAGAGGTATTAGTTCGTACATCATTAAATCTATCAACTTGTAGGCCTTCCGATTTTATAGAAAAACAGCCATTCGCCAATTTGTAAGCTATCGTTAATAATTTTATTTCAAAACGAATTTATAGAAGTTTGGAAGAAATTATTCGAAAGAAGAAAATTTATGAAAGATAAATACGAATCTATTGAAATCATTCGTGTGAACAAATATAAGAGTAAATTTGAGTTTAGATGAGTTTTATGTTTCCTTTTACAGCTCAAAGATTATCGCTCCAATAAAAAATAATCTCTCAATAAAGTTTCTTTATTTGAAACGAAAGTACCAGGAACTTTAGAATTACTTCCTCCCGCCTTACAACCTTTGGTAACTTGAGTCAGTACCGCCTGCTGGTTATATTTCTCGTCGTCATAAAGGAATTAGGTCATGGATATCCAGCTGTGTAATCCGAACAAGTCGGTCCAGGATCCTGCCATTTATTCTGACTGCATTAGAGGAGTAATCCAGCAATCTAAATTATGAGATCATGGCATTACAGAGTAATGACGGCTTTATGTATCTATGTCAAATAAATCAAAAAACGACATGTCACGATCTCTACACGTCGCTCTGCTATCCTATACATAAAATGAATATCTATTTCCATCGCGTTAATCGTCAACGGGTGGAACAGTTTTGTTAATATATTTTTGAAATGTTGATTGTTATTGGGAGAAGGTTCTATAAAAGAAAACACAAGAAAGTTCATTTTAATGTTATACGTCGGTCCGATCATCAATTTTGGGATATCTGTCCAAAAATTTGTTAAGGGAATTGATAGTATGGATACTCTGGACACTACGTCCATGACTTCTAGGCAAACACGTCGACTAATTTTGAAATTGTAAGAAACTTACATTACTTCTAAATACCAAACATGTTTATGGCGCGTTGACATAACAGAACGCTGACGATAATTTGCCGTATGGCAGTTGTATCAATCAAAGAAAAACTCTACATGTAAGATGTACAGTCCCAGTAACATTCTTAATGTTAAAAAACCTGCAAGGAAAAAAAACTTGATTCATTTTTGATTCATGCGAGTTACTTGGCAGACAGGTTTGCCTGTGTTCTTCGCGAGTAATGTTAACAAAACATGTTTAAATATACATAAATCGTAGTATCGTGTGTATAACCTGTGTATATTTTGTGCGTGATGTAAGGGTAGAACTCTGCATAAATCGATATATTGAGAAACCGTAACATATACTTAAATTTCCGCATTTCTATTTTTTCAATCGCCTCGTTGCCGGCGGCATAGCGTACATGACTATATCCACCTAACTGCAATGCTCGTGTTTGACTTCCGACGGGAGCAACATTTATGTAATGGACATCTAGATATATATGCATTTCTGGGTCTGGTGTGTTATATTTATTCCCCGTGTTGGTCCGGGTTCCTTTGCAGAACAGACCATCTGCCTTCCTGCCAGGCAGCTCGTCAAAGGCGAGTATAGGCTTACTGTCACCAACACCGTGATATCCTATCTATCTGCATGTTTGCCTTCCATTATCATATTTTTTTTTATCATTAAGTCTTTGTACAGAATAGTGTCGTTAACAAACCCTCATAACTCAAGTATACAATATGCTTATTTTGGAGGGGTTAGATTCAATTTGTATAAATTTTCCAATGATTATTTATTTCATTCTTATAAAATTTAATTTATAACAAGGCAAAGCAGTTGACGGATTTCCTGACGGCAAGAATTAACAAGAATGTTGAACACATAAAATAGGTATAAGTAACGTTACGCTTTGTCTTACAAGTTACGATAGTATAACATAAAAGTAAGTTTAACTAAATTTAATTAATCAAGGCAAATCTGCCGCCATAACGTCAGCGCTTGCCGTTGAACGTGTTCCGGTTTGGAGGATAAGGTAGCCGGTAAACTTAATTTTGCTCGAAAACTAACATTCCGGCATCAGGTTGGCTGCGCACCATTGCTACCTTTGGTCTTTCGAGGCGGCGTGAATTTCTTACCATCAGGAAATCCCTCTGCTAATTTGCCTTCCAGTTCCAATATCATAAGAAAGACAGTTAGTAAAAATGTCTTCCAATAATGGTAACCTTGGAAGAAACTTTGTTTCTATCTTACAATTATTATTAGATTTGGATTAAATCTACGTTCTAGTCGTATGCAAACCAATGTTTACAAACAGTGTTTTCAACCGTCTAAAGTATCAATTAGTATGTTAAAGTAACCGCAAGGGAGCCGCTGTAGCTTATGATTTATTAATTAATTTTAATAATGTCAGTTTGCTTCGCAACTGACTTTGATTAATGATTGGCGGTTCCGTATTACATTAACACCATTTGGTGTAAATCATAGACGTATATAAGTTATTTGAAATTTGATTTTTATTTCATATATGATTTGATTTCTTTCGTCACATTTCTTCAACAATGGATGGTCGACACTTGGGCCATCCAGGCTACAGAACCGTTTTGATTTTGCGTAGCAATAAATTGGCACAGTAAGCGAAATGTCTGCCCCCCGTACAATACTTTCAAATTATCGTGAGGGTGTCTGATATTTCGTTTGCTTACTGTACATAGGTTTTAATCGTATACATTTTAACACACACATATCGCTTATACAGATTTGCCGTTTAACCGTTGAGTTTGTCAAACACGCTGTTAATTAAGGTTCTTAGAAGAACGAGGAACTTGGACTAAACAGCAGTAATGAGCATCCAAAGCCTGTCAAGTAGTTACATGTTTACACTATACAAAAACTCGAACTCTTTAATGTGAATTTTATTAACGAAACCACCTTTTCTACAAGAGATGCTACAAATTTTACTTAATTTTTTTTCGAATTTGCCTTTTCAACATATTAAAATGAATTGTATTTTTAATATTATCGTAACATTTGCTCTGTCAATGTTAATGCACGAAGCACTCCGCACGCTTATTCCACCCTCCCTTGAACGCATCAAGTGTTTTCCTGTGAGATGGTTTGTGAGAGGTATGTGTTTCGGTGTGCCATTAATACCGATGTGACAGAGCTCTGCGACGACTCGCCCGGATTGACCTTACCTACTCCTTAATATCAATGCTCACTAGTGTTGCGTGATTTCACGGAAAATTTTATGTTTTGTGCACAAATCAGATCTATCTATAATATAAAAATGAATAGCTAAATGCGTTGGTAAGCGCATAACTTCCGAACTACTGAACCGATTTGGATAATTATTTTATTAATGTGTTAGTTATTGTCAGAAGAAGGTTTTTATGGAAAAAAAAAATAATACTTTATTTATTTTAATTATTTCCCTTACTGAATGGGTGAAACGAAGTTCGCCGGGACAGCTAGTTATTAAATAAAAACAATCGACTTGGCGAAAATTGCAGAAGACCTTTGCGATCATTTAATTTTATACATGATTGTGTTATTTTTAGGGCACACGACTCCGCTGATGGTAAGAGAAAAGCGTGACTTATAGACACCATAGATAATATAGGTGCGTCGCTTTTCCGTAGTCAGGACGCTAGGCTTGTTGTGCAAGTCTACCCTACTCTCCAGACCCGAACATGGCCGAGTCGTTATGACGGCAGAAATACCTTACACGGGCAAGTTGCTGTATATAGCTTTACCACCAGTTGTCTTGTTTTCGTTAATAACCTACTTAGCTTGTGCTGCTATATGACGAACCTGTAGAGAGGCAGTTAATTTACCTACCCAGCGGACCCGGACCAACACGGGGATTTCGACACTCACACAGCGTTAAACGCTAATTCCTTAAAATGCAAAAGCAATACATATAAAATCAGCGGTTTAGTCCGGATCCCCTGTGCAGAATAAATTACCTGTCAGCCAACTTGTAATGGCCAATTAACAAATACTTCCCCTTTTTTCCCCAACAACGTCATCATCGATGAGGCCAATATAGCAACGTAACATACGGGTAAGAATGCATCGCCTTACTTATTTCTGCAACCACAATTGTATGTCCGATAGTTAGGGTAGTTGATAGAATTGTAATTAGGCCTGACAGTCCAGCCACAAGACAAAGACGCACCTATAACATCTTTGGAGTCTAATATAGCTAACGATGGTCTGTAACTGTTGTCTGAACTGTTGGAAAATTGATGAGTTCATAGCGGCCCTCTTTGTATTAAGAACTTAGACTTTCCAACTACTTTTTGTCCTCTCGAACGATATTTTTATTGCAGCAAAAAAAAACTTTGACCCACCCATCACGCTCACCTTAATATCCAAATTCGATTCGAATCTATTAGCCTCAGAACAATCCCTTCCTTAGTTTGGAAAAATATTAAATTATTCCGGCGTTCTGATGCTGTTACAAGCGAACCTGGTAGGCTATTTATAAAATAATAAATTACAAGAGTCTCAGAAACCGGCGTGTTTGTATGAAAAGGGTAATGAATGTGAAGGAAGCAAGACAAGTTTATCAGGATCGTGAGGTCTGGCACTCGATAGTCTCTGCCTACCCCGTAAGGGACTTGGCGTGAAGATATGTATGTAATAAATTACAAATGATACGTAAACAAAACAAATGTTTCTTCATTTAAAAATATGAATATTTGGAAGTTTTGCCAAATACCGACGATGGAAAATATCAAATACTAAACCTTAACTAATTATACATTTAGCCCTTATCATAATTAGAGAAAACACTTGCAAATCCGTTCAGTAGTTTTTGAACTTATCGCGAACAACACAGTCGAAGGACTTTGTTTTATAAAGTGAAAGTGATAATTAACTTATTTTATAAAAGCTATAGTAAAACATACACATACATAGCTATTAAATAAATACTCTTCTTTCACATTATAATAATAATAATAAATATCCCAGGACAAGTTACACAAATTGAATCTAACCCCAAAGTAAGCAAATTATGTGCTTGTGTTATGGGTGTTAGTTAACGATTCTAATACATAGAAATACTTAAATAGATATCAGAATAAATTGTCCGTCGAGAATCGAACTTGAGCCTCGCGGTTGATCGGTGTAGTTAGGCGTGTATGCTAACCATTCGACCAAAGAGGTGTTCATTTTGTGGGCGGTTAGTAAAGATATTGAAATTGCTTTGATTATTCCATAGAAATGAACGCTTCGGCTTCAACAGTGCAAATACATTTTAAACGAAGTTCTGTTTAAAAGAAAGTGGAACTCTTTATTCAAACTTGACAGTCTGTTATTATATATTATATTTTAAAATTAAAATTTGCTTTCTTCTACAGCACAACAAGCTCCACACAAGATGACGAGGCAGACTGGTCTACTAATTCAACAATACGAGAATATTTAGGTCATAGTTACGATGTAAATGAAACTTTAGGTAAGTAAGATACACTTTTTTTTAAGAGCCATTTTTTTAACAAAGCAAAAAGAATATGAATCATCCTCATCCTGTTTTCACTCTTTAATGATTACGAGCTTAATATGTCAACAACCGATGAAGGTAGAACTTTGATCCTTAATCTTAAAATGTAGGTAAAACTTATTCATATATAGCACATAATTTGACAAGACATTGAAAAAAGGATTGACCAATAAGTAGCTGGCAGCCTTGGATAGGTGTGCCGGAAATTAATCTGTCACGATAAACTATTTGACTCCAAGTTTCTTAATCTGGAACATCATTGCGGAGTTTCTATTAGTTTTTCATAAGATACATATCGACGAGTGAGATACATATCGACGAGAGGAGTGTATTCAACAGTTCCACCGCCTTATTCCACCTTATCAATTTCACAATCGCCACACAAGACGAACAAATACATTTCACCCATGCTTAGTCGATGCGCAACGTAGGTACCAGTACCAAAATGTTCGCTTGATTCTTTTATCTTTGGAACTGCAAAAGATTGTGATTCACTTCATGAAGCATTGTTTCCGGAAAACTATATGTTGACGTTTTTAAAATGAGAGTGAATAGCCCACTTCTAGCTTAGCATAGTTCTACCTGTGGCTACAACACTGCTTTCTCTCAGCTTGGTTTGGGTTATACAAGTTCTATAAAAAATAGAAACCATACAAATTGCACATGTCGTAGTAAACAAAAAAAGGGGTTAAGTGCAAATTGGACTTGCCCTTGACAGTAGCAAACATAGATTGAGATTGAGATGAGAGATTTTTGACAATAGTCTGTACAAAACTCGAAGCGAAAAACGGCCCTTGACATTTGAGTGCAAAACAGGGCTAATAAACATTTCTTGAATAGCTTTAAAAAATGGGAAGTATTTTTTAAGTATTTAAAATTCGACTTACAGTAATTACATATGCAATTTCTTTAAAATATCCGTCTGTATTCTTATATATCATGTGATATGCACAAGCGACGAATTATTTACTCATTAATCACGAAACCTGGATAATTATTGAACACAAAATTAGACAGAGAGGTACTTTATAGATACGATATGTTAGATATAAATTATTTCTACCTCGACTCATAACTTGATTTCATGAGGTTCGAATCCCGAGTCGGGCAAAAAAAAATGTGCTTTTTTCAATTTCCGTATAAAAAAAAAAGTTGCTCGTGATTGGTTATGTGTCCGGTTGGCGATAGGCTTGCCACCTATCACATTGTGGGACTTAGTGTCTTCGGCTAGACGTGGGTGCCGTGGTTGTGCCTCTGCTAAGCTCTTCGGGGATATGGACGTGAAGATACTAGATATAAATAATTATGGTATTACAATAATGTTACAGCCTTTTTTATAATCTCAGAGACTAAATTGACATTAGCAATGTTGTATATTTTTAGCGATTTATAAAAAGTGTCGTGCCCGGTGCCATTATTGGAAAATATTAATAAAATCTATTAAGTAATTTTATAACATACGCTTAAAAATGTGAACGTGTATACTTTAAACGAATTAATATGTTATACGCGTAGGTTAATGTCATTATTTATATTTCCACAAAATCAAATTTATAAAAAAAATATATACCTATGTGTATTTTCAAATACGTATCCATTTTATTAATTATTCAGATAATTACTGAAATAACTCAAAATTATTGGAATCGTCATCTACTTCTATAATCAAAATATTGATAATATCGTCGACTTTATAACTTGGTCGGTAAATTTCGTCTTCAGTCTTTAACACAAGACTTCGTATTTCATTTTTTTAAAAGCTTTATTTTTGGCATACCAAAACGATAAACTGTACTTACGTAGTAACTACACAAGTAGTTTATCCAGGAATGTTTTTGTTTTAATTTAGAAAACTGAAACAATAAAGAAAATACAACTAAGCAATATAGACGAAGATCATCAAAATAGCAGTAGATAACAACGGACCCATTGGAATCTATATATATATAAAAATCAATGCCACTTTTCGTTGTAATTTATAACTTAAGAACGGGCTCATCAATCCAAACCAAACGTTTAGGTTTTTAACCAAAGAGACACTTGTACTGTTTTACGTATTACTTATAATTTATTACTTTGTAAATAGCCTACCGGTTTCGCTTATACAGCATCATCAGGGCTAAAACTTAAACCACTAAGCGCCGACGATGGAAAGTATCAAACAAACGTTTGTTCGGACTATTTAGTAGATGGTTTATGTGAAGTTTGCCTGAAATCGGTCGAGCGGTACTTTATTTATCACTTTTTCTAATAAATGAATTCAATAAATGGCGGATCATTTTGTTAATGGATATTTTTCAGTCAAACTGAAACTTTTTTTCAGATGGGAATTTTGCTGTTATATTGAAAGTTTTTTCAGTTGTTTTATTCTTTTGTTGTGTTGTGTCATTCATGTGGTCATTTCTTTTTCAATAAATAAAATTAGTATTTTTCTCGACTTCCCTGGGATACCATCATTTGGTGGAAATAGGACCACCTCGAAAGTATGCTATCTTAAATTAAAAGGATCTTTAAAATCGGTTGAAATGCTGGAAAAATCGATTAAGATACGTAATAAACATACATAAAAAATGTAGGAGTGGATCGATGAACATATTTTCACGTACATTATCAAACAAATTTGGGTTTATTTTTTGAAAAATCGAAATTATTTTTATTTAAAAAAATCGGTATCATAGGTCAGCACTACAAATAGTAAGGTGTCATTATTTGTCAACTTTCCTTGTCAATTCAGTCTCTAAGATTCAAAAACAGACTTTAGTAAGAGTTTAAAACGAAATGGCACCCTGCCTTTTATCACAACTTATGAGAAAACGTGAAAACGTTTATAATTGTGCAACGTCGTAATTTGTCATTTTTATATCAAAGAAATCCATGTTTTTATGTTTACGTTTTTAAAATTAGAATAATTAATTTTATTTTGATTTATATTCTTAAAACATTTATTTGTAATAGATTTAGTTTAATAAATAACACTAATAGTCGTTAGTTAGGTGAAAATTTCCCCATTATTGGGGAAAAAATCTAACGTTATCAACCGAGTGAATTAAATTTTATTTACTAAGGTCATTACTCACTATTTTTTATTTAAATACCACCAGTATGAAGATGACAATTAATTTGTATTGTTTTCAACAAAACTTCAGTTGTTATAGCCCTAATGATGATTAAATAAGAGTTCGTGAATCCGGTTGGCTAAAAAGATATATTGTAGAAAGTACAAGTGAAGTTAATAAATAATGTGAGAAAAGCAGGTTAGAGTTTTGGCGCCATCGAGAGGAAAGATGGTCGTAGTTTTTTCATAATTTTTGAATTTCGTGTTGATATTGAGTGAAATTAATATTAATAACAAAAACACATTCAAATAAATAAATATTTCTTTGAATTTCATTTTAAAACTTATTTATAACGGCAGATTATTTATGAAAAACACTTTGGGAAGTGTAGACAGTAACATTTCGCGGGTGGCTATTATTATCAGCCGTGAAAGATTTGGTGATTTATTACAAACCAGTAGAGTCGTAAAATAGTGTATTGTTTTATGAAGCCAATTTTGAACGTTTGCGTTCTAATGTATTGCTATATCTGGTACTGGCATATTTTTTATGTCAAATTGTTTCATATCTATATATAAGTTACACTATTTATAACTCAAGAACGGATGTAGCGATTTTGCTGAAAATTGACGGGCAGTTTGCTTAGAACTAGGAGCCGGACATAGGATCAATTTTATACCGTTTGACTGTTTGAAAACTAGGAAAAACAAAATTTTATTTTTTCTCATAAAACTGAACTGAACATAATCAAATAAACTACACAAATTAACTATTGTGATACATTAAGAATACTATTGTTACTATAATTTCAATCATTTTTATTTTTTAAATTGGAGTAAGTGTTATAACAACATCCATCACAAATGACAAAAATTAAAGGTGTTAGTTTGTTAATCACCTTACCTCAAAACTCATACAGTAGAGGTAAGGTAGCCGGTAAACTTAATTTTGCTCGAGGCCTAACATCCCGGCCTCAGGTTGGCAACGCACCATTACCACCTTTGGTGTCTTTAGGCGGCGGAAATTTCTTACCATCAGGAAATCCGTCTGCTTGTTTGCCTTCCAATGTCATAGAAAAAAAATAATAGAAAAAGTACTATGAGTAATGTATCACGCGTAATTTATCACGAATGGGTACTGAAATAGTAGGTACTATTTATTACCTGACAAAACTAAGCATGACACATAAACATGACATGACATCGTCGGCTATTGTGGTTGTGGTGGTGGCATAGTAGTGGCCGTTTTGGCATTTTATTGCTAAGTTCAACATTTTTCTAGCTCTTTAGCATTAAATTATTAATAAAATAATAGTCAAAGAAACGTTCACAAACACGCCAATATTCAAGGTCATTCTCGCAATCCATTTTCTTTCATACTATCAGTGCTACGTCTAAAGAGCCTCTTATATTCATAGATAAAATTTTGTTCATTAAATCCTAGATTGGGCTAATTGCGTAGGGAAATCAACTTTGTCCAATATTAGACATACATTGCGAATCTACATTTTTTTAAGGCGGCAGGACGGTTGTTCGACGTAGCACTGAATAAATAACAGTAAAGGTACAATTACAGGTATGTGATTGTGCTAAATGTAACTCGTAACGCTCTTGCGACACCTTATTAATAAGGAAGCCGCTAACAACAAAGAGTATGAAATTGTTTTGATTAAAACAGTATTCCTATACGGTCCATGTATTTGATGTTGTGTCGAAAAACGGTTGTGAATTTGTTGTTTTTAGGTTTATTGCCAAAAATCTTTTCTTACAAAAACATAACTTTAATATTCACGGTGGAAATTTCATTTTCATGAACAATTTTATTTCGGATAATATTTTTTTTCCACTTTAATGCTCAGTTTTGGTGAGTTTTTGAAATATTATTAATGTTGATTAAATGACTGGGAATATAGCATGCCTTAAAATAAAAAAAATCTATTCTGTCCATTTTATAAACACCCACATACGTGTTCTACTGTGATAACCAAAAATGGTTTTCGTGTTCCGGGATATGTATTTCTGATAGTAGGAATATTTTACTTCTCTCCATTTTATAGCAAATCATCCATTACTGATTCGACTCATCCATTATGCAACTGTTAGTAAGTATTTCGTAACGAAAAGGCAAAAAAGGGACCCAAAATTTAAATACAAAGTAACTTTCAAAGGATCGGCCAAATTTTAAGATAAGAGAGTTATCGCTAAGATCATAAAGTGCTGTAAATATTATTGCCAAATTGTAATTTGTTTTTGCCATAAACATTCATCTAAAATAGTGCTCAAAAATACTTCTCTTGCTGTCACGCCTTCTACCTAGTACGACGTCACCAGCTTGTGGCTGCGATTGCAGTCGCCGGGAATTAGCGGAACGCTGTTTATCTTACCATATTACCATACACCATACGTGACCCCCTCATTGGCCGAGTGGCTAGCGTACACGCCTAACTACACCGATCAACCGCGAGGCCCGTGTTCGATTCTCAAAGGGGGCAGGCGTTTGTGTGATGAACATTTAGACATCTGCATTTCCGGGTCTGGGTGTTTATTAAATTTATTCTGGTATCTATTTAAGTACCTATTTCTATTTAGGTATATAATAGTATCGTTGACTAACACCCATAACACAAGCATATAATTTGCTTACTTTGGGGTTACATTCAATTTGTGTAGCTTGTCTGGTTTTTTTAATGTCCCTGGGGACATTTATTTATTTATTAATACATCTTGAATTTTGCGGATAAAATGATAATTAGCTTTTTTATCACTACATAGATCGAAAATGTTATTAATTTCAAACCGTCTAGATACGCCGTCTCTCAAAATTTGGCTAGTCCTTTAAATGTAAACCTGTATATATGCCACAGTCCATTTATTCTAAAACATTTTTTGTACAAAATTAAAAAACAAATTAAGCTCTTCCATAATATGTAATCGGTTGGGACCCTAAGTACGGAACCTATCATCATGAAAAAGTCTGACTTGCATTAGGTCATTTTTTTACTAATAAGTATAAAAATCAGATAAAAAAAAGTATTTTCACGCCCATATCCCTGAAGAGGTAGGCAGAGCCACAACCAGGGCACCCACGACTAGCCGAAGACACTATGTCCCACAATGTGATAGGTGGCTAGCCAACCGGGCACATTTCCAATCCCGAGCAACATTTTTTTTTCCAAAACCCAATTTCCCTTTCGTTGCCCGACCCGGGAATCGAACCCGGGACCTCATGCAGTCAAGTCCAACGACTGAACCGCTAGACCACAGAGGCGAAAAATCAGATCAGAATCAGAAAACATATTTTATCGTATTACGTCTGGCTCTGGGACGATAACCGTTCAGATTGATAGCTGTCCCGAGATGTACAATAAGCCAATTAGCTCTCTCTTATCAATTCGAATCCAACGATTATTTAGTAATTACCAGCTATCGACAAGGTTTCGTCGAAATCATAAATGATTATGACGATTGGAATATTCCAATTTAATTTCTAATCATAATTTCTTGTAATATGTATTATATTTCTAGTGTTTTCGCAAATTTAGTTTTCATATTCCAATCCTTCTATAAGGCCCCGAAAAAGTATAAAAAGGAATAGCGGCATGTTTAGCGCCCATCGAGTTAAACTATCCAAACTTAACATTATACTGTGTGTTTGTTAGGTATTCTTTTAAGTCGAAATGGAACAATGCCATTGTTTACTTACCTAGTTAGTGTGTGTGTAGAAATATTTAGGCAACTATTACACGATAGGTTTTTCTGTCAGTATTATTAGTCAGTGAAACGACTGACGGATATCCTAGCATGTATGGAGGTAAATGATATTTACATGAATCTGATTCATACAGTTCGTTAACCAACATCCAAATTAGTTATTACATCCAAGTTACTGTAATAACGCTGAAAACAAAACTAGCATGTAATGGTTCATCGGAGTAGACTAGAGAGTGACCTAGACTACTTTTCATTGGTGATGAATGAGAGCTATATAGGTTTTAGGCATAGTCACGGGCAACATCTACTCTATACATGTAATAAAATTGAGGACAGTGAATTCTTCACACTAAAGATATTTAAAAAAAATAGTCACCGGTGACTAAAAAGGGACAGCAGAACATAATCAAATCGGTATTTTTTTTTAATTTTTATGTGTCTGTCTGTCTATATCATGATTGCGATTCATGCCGAATGTACTATATACTGAAACGTTAAAAAAACGATACATTACCGAGTAGTCCGATTTTATTCGCTTTTTTTTTATTTTGTAGTATGTTCTTTATAGATTGTCCCGGAATTTTTCCAAATCGTAAATTTTGTAATTTTGAAATTATAGACATATCAACACTGTATAAAGTTACCAAATAGCGTTAAATTTGAACATATTTGAAGGTACAAGTCATCTTACATATTAGACATATCTGCAGGATAGGCAGAGAGTAAGTAAGTACAAGTGAACGAAGTTCGCCGGGTCGGCTAATCAACCCATGATTGTTATATGATATATATATTTGTTAAATTACCTTATTACTTTATTTTATTAAGTAATTTT
The DNA here is from genome assembly GCA_002245475.1 of Calephelis virginiensis. Taxonomy (NCBI): domain Eukaryota; kingdom Metazoa; phylum Arthropoda; class Insecta; order Lepidoptera; family Riodinidae; genus Calephelis; species Calephelis virginiensis. The sequence continues at coordinate 201,333 of NJDC01003124.1, forward strand.
AACGAAGCTATTTTGTTACAGATACATTATACGACGTCCCTACCGGTATGATAGTATTGCTGTCAGTTTTATACGGAACCATATCAGTATTAGCAGTAGTGGGGAACTTCCTCGTGATGTGGGTGGTTGCGACGTCGCGCCGAATGCAAAGTGTAACCAACTGTTACATTGCCAACTTAGCTCTAGCAGATATAGTTATAGGATTGTTCGCCGTACCATTCCAAGTAAGTTTCAATATTTTTAAACCTTGTACCTAAGTAAAATTAAACGTAAGTTTAAAAGTTAAGGGTAACATCATCATCGTCATCGTAGCCTGAATTCCGGTAGCATCTTATATTTAAGCATGTCCAGGGTCAGTTTTAAACTATTTATTTCTGCAACTTGCACATGGATTACATAACGGTATAATCACTGGTACATACATATCATATTTCATGATATTTAGCCTACGTTTCTTAGGCTAGCCTCTTTTTAACCTACACTAAAAAAGAGCAGGTTATCAATTCGACGATATGACTTTTTTGTATGTTTGTTAGGTGATTACTCGGCCAATAACTAACCGAATTGGATGTATTCCCATATAAATTTTGTCATTATCCGAATAGTGACATTAACAATAATGTCGTCAAAAAATATATACATATACGCATTATCAAGTATCACTCAAAAACCAAGAGAGATGTTGCGAAAATTGCGATCTTTACGAGATCATTACCTATATTTGAAAAGCGGAATTATCAAAGCTCGACGTAGTTAATGAAGTAAATGGAGACAATTTTTTTGCGCTGTTACTGCTTTTTAATTATAGAACCATTTATAAATACTACGAATAAATAGTGTATTCATTTTCAATAACATAATTGAAGAGACTCTATTGAAGCACTAATACCTCCGTAGGCAGAGAGTTAATTCCATGAAATCTATTACACTAAGCAATACTTCAAGATTACGTGGAATATATTAATTTGAATAAATCTAACGGTAATCCCTGATTAAAACTTAGTGTAGTGGCAAAAGGGTTTGAGGCTTATAAAGTGTTTTGAGCGAGTCCCTGGTATTGTGAAAAGTTGTGTACAGATTACATACGAGTATAAAGCCGCGAGTCCGATAATGCAATTTCTGTTTGGTGTTTTTTGACTGTATTCTATATGTATGACTTCCACTACGTACATGACCGGTACTACGTACTGTCGACTATATATTTTTACAAAATAATGAACATTTCCATGCCCACGATATTAAATGCCCTTAAACGAATTTATTTCATTCCACGAAATTTATTTGCGTTTTTGAATTGGCTTGTAATGAAAAGATTTTTAATTGATACCTTTGTTTTTAGTTTCAAGCAGCACTACTTCAGAGATGGCTGCTACCATACTTCATGTGTGCGTTTTGTCCATTCATACAAGCACTAAGTGTAAACGTCAGTGTGTTCACACTCACGGCGATAGCTGTGGACCGACATCGAGCTATAATAACTCCGCTGAGGTAGGTTATTTTAGTATTTGTCCTCTCCTCATCTCCGGCACGTAGTGAAACTCCATTGTATACATACTTTCCTAGTGACATCTGTATTTTCCACAGTACACTTTGTATTACACTTAAGCCAACCGGTCTCACTTCCTTCAGCATCATCATGGCTGTATAAGTAAAGATAAATAATTCTGCTTTATTTTAAATTAAACGTTCACTATTTGATTACTAGTAAGCTACTGACTGTAAAAAATAGCGGATTCCTTTGACGGGGCGGTGCGTGCCGGGTATGGCCGCATCGTATCAGCGGATTTTCGTTATTCAGTACCAAAGAGTAGATTAATAAAAGAAGAATGGCAACTCTACCTTACAATTGTCAAGCATAGTGTAGAGTTAAATAAAAATATCATTAGCATTATATTCACATGATTAATATCTGTTTTACTCTCTTCTTTGGTTACTGTAGGCAGTATCGCGGAAAAGTCATTGTGTGTTGCTCCATACAACACTCTTTTAGTTGCCATTATTGAGTTTTAATGAAATTGAATTATGTGACACATAAAAGCCTCTTTCAAATTGCTTTGTTAAACATTACCTCGTTAGTAAGTTAATTAAAATAATGCAGTATAGTAGTCAATGTAACTAACGGTACTGGAACTATAATGAGGCCTTTTCTGACGCTGAACGTCAGTGCTTGTTGTTTTTATTATTAAGCTTAGAGGGTGGTTTAGATTTACGTTCTCGCATAAAAAGCTTAGCTTAATTCAGTCGTATTATCGGAATCAGATATCATGGTTTGCTTAAGTTGTAACCGTGCTTATTTAGGTTCGATTTGTAAAGGTCACCAAACAACAACACTGAGAAGATTCCTGATGGTAAAAGATAGCCTTGACCTATAGACCTATATGGTGTCTATAGGTCATGGTATATGTTACGGGTGCATCACTGTCGTATGGCCGGGATGTTAGGCATATTGTGCAAGTCTACCGGCTACCCTATCCTCGGGGCCAACATGATAGAGAGTAGCTCAATTGGTTAGAGCATTCGTCGGCTTAAGACGAAAGGTTACAGGTTCAAATCCTGTCTGGGGCGAAATTTTTTCTTTCTTTAAAATTTATAGAAATCTATCCCAAGCACAGGGCAAGTGCTAAAATAAAAATATGTTAGAGAGTCATTACATGTATTATATAGAACAGGTAAGACGGTGGATCCCACCCGGGCAAGTTACTGCACAGCGCTCTATCATCAGTGGTCGTGTTAGTGAGGACATATATTTTAACCAATGCTCGTCTCTTAGTGCTGCATAACAGACAGACAGGTGGTCTTTTCTACTCAGTGCACCCCGACCAACTAGGGTAAAACGTCGTGTATACATTGTAACGAAATTATTAAACTTACCCCTACATATCATTAAATTTATTCTGGTATCTATTCAAGTATTTCTATGTATTAGAATCGTTGACTAACACCCATAATACAAGCATATAATTTGCTTACTTTGGGGTTAGATTCAATTTGTGGGACTTGTCCAGTAATATTTATTTATTATTATAACATATATCTTCACACCAAGGTCCTTGCCAGTAGGCACATAGTATCGAGTACAAAGTGTCTTCATCTTCGTAAACCTGCCCAGCTCCCTTCACATTACTACTTTCGTACAAACACGCCAGTTCAAAAACTTGATAATACCCAAGAGCTTTGACAGTGGGTTATCAACCCGGCCGGTCTCCATTGGTATCTACCTCGTTCCGCTACATCTATCTGTTTTATTAATCTTTCACCTGCCATTCTTCCACATGGCCGCCCAAAGAACCACTTACTTCACAATTCCATGGATTTTAATGTAAAAAAGCAAATAAATTTATAATACTTATACACGCCACCTATAGATACCAAAGAACGTAGTTGCGCGTTGCCAAACTAAGGCTGAAATCTAAAGTAAGTCTCTATCTAAAACTCATGCATAAGTAAGTATACATACTCTAGACCAGCCTTTCCCAAAGTGGGCGATAACGCCCCCTTGTGGGCGCTGGAAGCCTAGAGGGGGGCGGTATAAATCTTGAAAAAAATGTTTTTTTTAAACTAGGCGCAACAAATATGTTATTGAGGTTATTGACAAGAAAAAAACGAGGGGGGGGGCGCTACAAAACAACTGATTTTCAAAGTGGGCGTTACATGAAATAAGTTTGGGAACCTCTGCTCTAGACCGATACTTTGAAGTGGCAAGAACCGACGTTAAGCGATGTCAGTAATCTGGAGCTCTACTATATAGTATAAAACCTTTGAAATATGTCAAAAAAGGGCGAGTTTGGCACTCATTAAATAATGTTGGAAAAGTGATAGTTTGTCCATTTATCAACCCGCTACGGCCATAAAAACTTTATTACCAGTTTCCGTCACACATACATTGTATCTACCCCTAAAAACTTTGCCTTGCGTACATTACTTCGGTAAAAACCAGCTGACTCTGTCTCAAATGACCTAACCTGATATGAGGATAATCTTTTATTAGCAAGTTTTCCGCACCTTCTGTATTTTACGAACTAAACTTTTGATTTATGTTATTGCTTTTAGAAATATTATGTTCAAACAGATAGGGATTTTCGTAACTTTAAATGATTTCAGAACTTTTGTCACGTCTAAAATGAAATAAGGAGAAGTTTTACTATTTTTACGTATGTAATTATAGAAAAAATATGTAATAAAAACATGATTGGTATTTTTCATCGTCGGCGCTTGGTAAAACTTCCAATCAACATCAACATCATCAACATTTTTAGGTCTAGAATTTAAACAACTAACTTAAAAGGTTTAAGTTGTAGCCCTGATGATGCTGTCATAAGCGAAACGGGTAGGCTATCTATAAAATAATAAATTATAAGTGATACGTGTATACAGTACAAGTGTTTCTTCATTTAAAAATATAATAAAAACATGTTTGGAAAAAATACTCGAAATGTAACTACAAAGTACCTAAGTACCTATATTGTAACGTTGAGATGGGTAAGTAGGATGTTGTAAAAATACTAATAAATAGAAATGTAATATGACTTTTATACATAAGAGCCTGGTTCCGAGGCGGACCCACTGTCAGCT
>NJDC01003124.1:225681-242626 GCA_002245475.1 Calephelis virginiensis
AATTCCGGATACACATTAGTCGAGCCAATATAGACCCTTGTCATGAAATAGGACGGAATAGGAAATCGTTTGTTTTACTTAAACCACACACGCAACTTTATAGTTCTAAAATTTGCCACCGGATCGGAGTGCGACCTCTCACTTAGAAGATCCGACGAAAAAATACAATGGACTTGTTTTTATTTTGAAATTCTATTTTTGAAATATGGTTACAAATGATGCATATTATATTATTATGAGGTGCAATATTTATTACTACCAACCTGTTCTAGGTAATGTAATTTAATTTTAACAATGGGTAAATTATCACAATTTTTTTAAATGAATGGCTTATTCTGGTGAAACAAGACAGATTCTGCAACAACATTAGTTGAGTCCGGTAAAAGTCAAAGATGGAAAACTAATTCGTTGCTAGATATTCGATTATAATTTTATCCAATGATACAGCTATAGGTACATCAGGTTTTTCCGACTACTCCTGAGTCCGGAATAGACTGTGCAAGAGTCAACGAAAAGCCTTGATGTGCTTTAATTATTTGTTTGGTTTTCGAAAACGAATGCCGTCGTTCATTCCCTGGTAGAAACCTAAGAACTGGTAACTATTTTGTAAGATGTAGCGCTTTTATATTATTTATTTTAGTTTAATTAGTCATATGAAAGCTTTAATTGACCGATTCTTTTGAAAGTAGAAGGGTTAATCATTGGCTGGTTTGATGTTTTATTATAAATTATAGCTCTCTAGCTGTTCTGACGAACTTCGTTTCGCCCGTTCAGTTTGTATGGAAAAAATAAAATGTCATTTGTTCCGACCAACTTCGCTCCGCCCATTCAGTTTGTATGGAAAAATTAAAATGTCGTTTTTCCTAGTTTCCTAGCTGTTGTAAGGAATAAAATGTACCTCATGTCCTTCTCCCGGTTTTATGCTACCTCTCCATCAATTTTCAGCCTAATCGGTTTAACTATCACGTCTTTCTTTTATATAATATATAGACAATTCATTCTTTATTTTCTTTTTGTTTTTTTTTGTTTTTAAGGCGTATTCTGCCAAATGGGGCGGAGAGAAATCCAACGAATCAAAAACCATAAAAATTGGTTCAGCAGATCTCGAGTTATAAGTGTTGTAACAATCCCGACTTTCTTTTACATATATAGATTTTAAACATTCACCATAAAAAATTGCTCTTTATTCACAAGACTCTCGATGCTACTTGTTGACTTTCGTTTCCTCTACTTTACTCGTTATTACTTTGACAATGAATTAAGTTCACCAAGTTTCTGTAAATTTATTCGGCAAATATATTCAAAATACTCCTGAGAGCGAACCCGAATTCGCTAAATTTCAACCAGATTTGTTTAAAGATTAAGGCTTTTAACTAAGATTGATGATGCCACTTATTTTTATTTTTTTTATAGTCGTCGTCACCGAACCGATTTTAAGAAATCTTTTTCTATTTGAAAGAACTTATTTCCAAGATGGCCCATTGCCACCAAGTATGTATTTGAAATCTAGGACAATACATTTTTTTCTTATTGATTAATTGAAGTCACTTTTTTGCAATTTTACTGCACTAGATTTATCAAACATACTATTACACTGACCTACACTTATTTTGGTGCCTAAAATTTTATGGGTATATTTGATGAGCTGATACGAGAAATCTAGTCACTTTTTTCATATCAGCTCGTGTTCATAAAATACAAAAGAAATAAATATTTTAGAGAAAGTACTTATTTATTTGATAATTATCCATTAAGATTTTTTTTTGAGTGATTTTCTTGAGTGAGATTGTCCAGTATAATTTATTCAATTAATGTCATAAAATTAATTGTAATACGGACTGATTTCGAATAAAACCAGAAAAAAGTGAAAATGAGAATTGTAGGTAAACTAGCTGCCAGCTGACATCTAGTAGCAACAATGTGATTCTTCATACTATCTAGTTTAGCGACTACTGATGCGGAAAGAGCTGCACCAAACCAAAAATTTATTTCTGTAGGCCAGTGTTATGAGATTGTCGAGCACTGACATGATGGAGGCAGAAATTCATAAAGCAGTGTTATCAATCCGTGAAAGGAATTTGTAATACCTAGATATAACAATTTACACTATTTTTTCAGGGTCGAAACTTTTTTTCGAGAAACCGTTCTGTGCACCCACTGATTTTGGTTCACATTCACTAGCTATTTATAGATTACTGCTATATATTTTTCAAGTAAGTATAAATGTATTTTTTTCCTATCTCTTTTTCAACAGTGTGTAGTAAACAATTTATTAATCGCCTCTTTGGTCTAGCGGTCCAGGTGTTGGACTTGAATCATGATGTCCCGTGTTCGATTACCGGGTAGGGCTGTAAAAAGAAAATGTGATTTTTCCAATTTTCTAACAAAAAAATGCTCGCGATTAGGTATATGGCCGGTTGGCGATAGGCTCGTGGGTGCCCTGGTTATGCCTCTGCTTACCTCTTAGGGGATATGGGCGTAAAGATACTTTGCTTTACTTTATAATGATACTTTATTGATTGGCCAATAGTAAATCAGTAGTTTAATAATTTTCATAATTTTGTGTCATTTTTAGTAAACTATAACTTAGTTTTGTGATAATCGGGTTAGTCCAATGGTTCAGTCGCTCTCTTACTTTTATATGTAAAAGGATATGTATTTAGAATGCTATCTTTACTAAAATTCTGTAAAATGTATGTTGTGGTATATTAAAAAATCTAAGCTCCGTAGTAAATTTTTAGGTACAGTCGGGGAGCGTTATTTCGCAATTTATGTGATTTTGGTTTGTCGTTTTAAGTTTCAATTTTGCTTTAATGAGTAGCTCTTTTTTACCCAACTTGTGTTTTATTTTCTATACGTAAGTAGTATTACGTATTCTGTGTAGCTACATGCGCTATGAGAATATTATACTATGAAATATGGGTATCTTATCAATATTCCATTGCATTTTCGTTCTATCGCTAAATGGTACTCCGTAAGTATTTCGGGTATAACAGATATAATATTAACTGTGATTGATACACCAATATCAACAAGCAAGTACATAGTGTGTCCATTTTACTTGTTTGGTAGTGTATTGTTATGTTAGGCCTTATTTCCAAACCAGCTTAAGTAACCTTGTGCTACGTAGTATTTACTAAGATTATTTAAAAAAAAAAGAAACCAGTTGAGTTGTTTTCGCTGGATCTTATCAGCGAGAGGCCGCGACTTTGATCAGGTGATAGTTTTATACTACCACTTGTGTGAGCTTCATGAATAAAGTAATCTGAATCTGTCCGTGCGTGCTCTGTATAGCAGGTCAAACGGGGTGTATTTATTAGATCACATTTCACACTTCATCAAAACTTCGACAGCGAGAATTTTTAGTAATACTAGCGGCCCGCCCCGGCTTCGCACGGGTACACAAACAAACCTTCCTCTTCAGTCTTTAACTTACTTACTTTATCTATTTAAAAAAACCGCAACAAAATCCATTGCGTAGTTTTAAAGATTTAAACATACAAAGGGACAGATGAAGCGACTTTGTTTTATACTATGTAGTGTTTATGTACTTGTTTAAATATGATATTGCACATATGATTATTGATTTTGTTTAAAAAAAACTTAACATTTACTGTCAAAATATATACCTCCAGACTCCAATGTAGTGATTACATTTTCTTAGATGACGCAATTTTAAAAGTTGTCTGAAAACACGTAGATTTTAACAAAAGTAATAATTAGATTTAGAGTTTTCCATTAAGATTTTTGTAAGTAATTTTAGTGGCTACCTTATTTTATAAACTGAAAACGTTAAGACAGCTGGAGTAAGTAAGGTGTTCGTAACTATTCAGACACACAATTTCAAAATTCTGTCAATTACTCTTGGTCAATGTGTAAATTAGAAACAAACCGACGCTCGCCTGTTAGAGCTGCTCGGTAGACTAGCAGCTGGCCTATATTCGTCTCAGGAGCCTGAAACCAATGATGTCTTTTATTGTTGCCGTTATGGAGAGACTACGTTCTAGTTTCGGTTCTTCACTTCCTTCTTTCTTACCCTAAAATGTATGTTTAATGTAAGATGAAAAGAAAAAAACAATTTGCATAATATTTAATTAACATTAACAATTATTTAAATTTTCAGAGAAAGAATATCAAAATCTTACATTGAGGACAATTTGGTCATATTTTAGTAAAGAAATTTTTTTACACTCTTTCTTCTTCATTTTTATCAATTTTTAGGAAGAATATACTATACATGTTTTTTGTTTCATGGTATTTTTTATAATAAAATTGTAATACTTGCCGATACATTTTCAGCCCAAAGTAAGATTTACGTATCTTGATAAAATAATGTATACATACATAGTTTTAGTTTATGCTTTTTTAAGCACCTACTTTTGCATTTTTCTTGAGAATGCTAAACGTATTTAGTAAAACATACGAGTCTTATGTTAATTGGTGTACAAAAAAGTTTAAATAAATAAATAAAATTGGATGAAATTAGAGTCAACCTTTAGAGTTGAAGGGAAAGGGGGCAGAAAACTCCTGACATAATTAATGAACTTCTTACGGTAATGCTCGCTAAGCATTGACAATTAATTATTTGTCAAATAAACGTCTATCAATTGAAATCATGACTAGTTTTGTTGCTTAGCACAGGATTTATGGTGATTTATTATTTCTTTTGTATTGGTTAATAAATAATCTAAAAAACGACGAATAAAGCAAATGAATAAAATCAATACCTTTTTACATATACTCTTATTTACTTACTCCTCTAAACATTTTTATTTACGTCAGCATTACGAGACTCGACATTTCAGGCGAAGTGGAATTCGAATGTCATTTTGAGGGTAGGACTAATTTCAGCAGAAAGGGTGCTGGTTGCTGAGTTGCACATAGCAATGTTTCGAATACGGCCTCATATTTCGGTTACAGAACTGAGAAATCAAAGGTTCTCTTAGGTGTCCTGTCTTCTATGGATTAAAAAAAATAATGTTTAATTTTATTTCTTTGATTGGTGAATCCTTCTCCCCGTGTTGGTCCGGGCTCCTTTGCAAAATAGACCATCTGCATTCCTGTGCTAGGCAGCTCGTAAAAGGCGAGCATAGGCTTACCGTCACTAACACCGTGACATCTGACTAGGTGGTTGAGTTTCGCAGCAACTCACCCGGATTGGTACCACCGCTTTACCTATTTCTGTGACGTAAGGTAGCCGGTAAATTTACTTTTTCTCGAGGCCTAACATCCTAGCTTCAGGTTGGCAATGCACCATTACCACCTTTGGTGTCTCTAGGCGGCGTCAATTTCTTACCATCAGGAAATCCGTCTGCTTGTTTGCCTTCCAATATCATAAAAAAAATAATATAAATACGTTATAAACATAAGTAAGTAAGAGGTATATTAGCGCCCATATCCCCAAAGAGGTAGGCAGAGGCACAACCAGGGAACCCACAACTAGCTTAAGACACTAAGTCCCACAATGTGATATAGGTGGCAAGCTTATCGTCAACCGGGCACATATCCTATCCCGAGCAACATTTTTTTATTAGAAAAATGAAAAAAAAACACGTTTTCTTTTTTGTTGCCTGACCTGGGAATCGAACCCGGGCTCCATATAGTCAAGTCCAACACCTGAACCGCTGGTCCACATGTCCTAGTATAATTATTTGCAATTGACATATTGTGCGAAAAGCTTTTCTGGCTTTAAATACGTATTATACCTCTATATATCTGGATATAAAATTATAGATTAAAATCACTTATTTCGGAATCTCGTTATTTGTGAGTTGGCGTGAATTTTATTCCCTTTAGACCAAGAGATTGCGTCTCCTTCTTACGTCGTAATGTTGTCGGTTACATTCCAAAGAAAATTGTTTCGTCGTTCGTGTTGGTTTAAGTTTATCGTTATGCCTGTTTTATGTGTTGACGCAGTCTGAGAATGAAAATGGTCTTAATGTTTCTTTTTGTGAATAAAATGTTTAAAAGAGAAAAAAGGTTGTCGTTACTTCAACAATTAATTGCCTTTGTGGTCTAGCGGTCCGTCTTCGGAATTTGCTTTTTGAGGTTCCGGGTTCGATCTCCGGGTAGAAAAAATAGAAATTATTTATTTTCAATTTTCTAATAAAATTACGTCGCCTGAGATTTTATTATGTGCCCGGTTTTAGATAGGCCTGCCGCACATCACATTGTGGGACTTAAGTGTCTTCGGCTAGTCGTGGGCCTACCTCTTCAGGGATATAGGATCTTCACCTTTTTTTTCAACAATTAATGATAATGGGAAAGAGTTCGTATCTTGTTTCGAACGTACCTAAGCAATGCAATTAAGTATATTTTGAAATAAAAAAAAAAAGTTTAAGTATCTTCGGCTAGAGGTGGGTGCATTCGTTGCGTCTGTAGTTGGGGTGAGGTGTGCCTACCTGTTCGTGTATATGGGCGTGAAGATACTTACTTTATTTTTTATAAGGTTTAGCAGTTATTTCGTTTTATTTCATTTCAAAAATTAAGAATAAACGGCAAAGGAGAAGTGTATTTGAATTTACGGAAAAACTTCAAGAGCAATTAAATTCCTGAACACAACAAGAAACTTTGTACAGTAACTTTTCAAATACTTTTAGATGAAATTAATTAATAGCACAATCCAAATTTTATTTTATTCATACATATAGTAATACTAGCTGTTGCCCGCGTAGTTAATGGTCCTAAGTGCGTTCCTAATTTCATAATATCGGTTCAGCAGTTTTAGCGTGAAAGAGTAACAAACAAACAAACATACAAACTTTCGCATTTTTTTAATATTAGTATGATATATATTAAAAAGCCAAAATATGTTTCAATAAAACAATGTTTTAGATTATTCAATGCTCGACGATTCGACTCAAAGCTCTTGTTATAGTCGTAGTTCGTATATGGCCCTAAGGTTGATTGGTAAAGATAGCGATAAGACAGGCTATGTATACCTTAAGCACAGAACAAGTAATAGTACTAAATAGTAGTTTAAGTGAGACAAATATCTTTTATATAAAATTATTTAATTTGCAATTTTCCGCTAAAAAATGTATACGTATTATGGCGTAACAAAACGGGCAAAATAGTGCGCTAAGAATGAATTGGACTTACCGGAAGCTAAAACTCCCAAATACATTCAGCTCCATACAACACACACCACTAAACTGTTTTATTAGCACCAACAATACACACTATTAAAAACTCAACGTACGTTTCGCTTCGTAACCGAAGCATCATCAGGAGAATTCGACTGCACTCCACGAAGGTCGAGCTTTGTTTGTTCGTTTAACAGTGTAATTGAGTCTTCGTTATTACATTTAATAATTTCCGCAAAGTAACGCCTTCTTCTATCAAAATATCTTTTGTCGTAAATTTTAATGATCTTCCATTAAATCGAATAACATGCCTTTTATTATTTTACTTTTGTCGTGTTTTATCTACAGATGTTTTATTGATTGTTTCAGTATATAATTCCACTATGTGTGATTACCTTTGCGTATGCCCACATGGCAAAAAAACTTTGGGGAGCACGAGCCCCCGGTAACGCACAGGAAACGCGCGACGCCACGCAAATGAAAAATAAAAAAAGGGTGAGACAATTTTTTTCTTATAAGCCAACAAGAATACGGTCTTTCAAAATAAAGCTAACAAAAATAATTAATTATAGAAGGAATTCAGGAGAACCTTAAACATCAGATATTATTGACTAATAACAGGATTTATTGACAGGGTTCAAAATATGACACATGCATATTATTTGGTTGCGCTGTAATTAGATGGACTCGTGTAATCTGTATATTATGTACAAATATGAATTCCTACTTCACGTGGTCGTGGCATCACGTCTGAACGGATGGACCGATTTTGAAATTTATTTTTTTATTGTGTTGCTTATTCAAGAGAAGGATAATATGAAGAGAAAAACGGGGAAAATTGCAGGGGAATAGGAAAAACAATACTTTGATTTTTCCCATGTACAAACTGTTAGTAATTTTGAGTAATAGAAAGTTCGCCAGGTCGGCTAGTTTGTAATAAAAATTAAATATAATATTTTAAAAGTATACAGTATCCCACGGATCACAACTAAATTAAGTTTTTATGTGCATTTTTAATATATGATATTTTACACAGGTAATAAAAATGCTGGTCCTTGTTGTTGCGCTGTTCGCATTGTGTTGGCTGCCGCTACAGAGTTATATGCTGTTACAATCATTTTTCCCTGTAATAAATGAGTAAGTATATACTAGGCGATCATACAGGATCAGAACAATGTGTACAGACTTGGTGGCTTGCAATGGTCCACCATATAAATTATCACCGTCTTCTATTAATGATTTTTGTTCTACCTGAGTTGCACTTCGTAACATAGTCTGATGGTGCGAAATTGCTCTGGATGTACCGCAGTCCCAAGTTTCTCCTTTATGAGGGCAATCCGACAGTATTTCTAATGGCTCTAGCGAATAAAACTTTCAATTAACAGAAATGATATAATACTAATAATAACGCCTCGCTAGCCGAGGCGTTGGCCTATACGCCTAACTCCATCAACCAACCGCAAGGTTCTGATTCGATTCCCGACAGGCCTAGGCATTTGTTTGTTGAAAATGGATGTTTGTATTTACGGGTCTTCGTGTTTATTTAACTTATTTTGGTATCTATTTAAGTATTTCTATGTACTAGTATCGTTATCTAACACCCGTGACACAAGCATATAATTTGTTTATTTTGTAGTTAGATCAATTTTTTTTCTCAATTTGTGTAATTTGTCCAGGTATGTGTTTTATTTATTGATAAGTACTTGATTTTGCTATATTATTTGTTTATCTAGTTTCTAGAACCTACTTCTAGTATCTCCACGCCCATATCTCCGACGATGTTCTGCCTACAGGCAGGGGCACAACCAGGGCACTCACGACTAGTCGAAGACACTAAGTCCCATAGTGTGATAGGTGGCAAGTCTATTGCCAAACAAGGCAAACATACAATCCCGAGCAACTTTTTTGTTAGATTGATAGAGAATTTGCAAATTGGATTTGAATTTGAAAATTGGAGAAATCATATTTTCTTCTTTGTTGTCCGACCTGCGAATCGAACTCGGGACCTTATGAAGTCAAGTCCAACATCTGGACCGCTAGATCACAGAGGCGATTTATATATTTTCTATTAGCCCAAATCATAATATAAATTATGAAGCTCGACTTTTGTATAATACGATTACTTTGTGTCAATACGGTGTAGTCTAAATAAATAAAATTAAACACAAGGGATATATTTTAGAATTACGGCAATCAAAAATTATAAATTTACGTCCTTTAATTTCGAATTACTGTTGTTTACTCTTCGTCAGTGAAAGTTAAAAAGCGTTTTAATTTAATTTTCACCAATTCGCAGTGTTGAGCCTTGGTAAGCAATGTTTAATTTTCCTGTAAACGAAATTTAATTTGTATAAATTTTGTGATTATAATTGGCCATCGGGGTAAATAGGTATAAGTGAAAATGCTCACAGTTATTTCATTAAATAATGGAAACGGAAATATGTGCTGCGCTGGCTTTACACAGATGGTAATGGTGCGTTGTCAATACTACTACTTAATACTTAGTACTTGGATGTCAATACGCTATTGTAACGGTATTTGTTTATTCAGATCGAAATAGAAATAGGATAACGAACTATAAATAAACTAAATTTGTAACCCTGGACAAAGTACACAAATTGATACAAACCGAAAATTGTTAAATTTATGCTTGTGTCATGGGTGTCAACAATACTCCTAGCATTAAATATTTAAATACGCTAAAGTAATAAACACATAGACTCGGAAATACAGACATTTATGTTCATCACACAAATTTTGAACCCCGTCGGGAATCGAACCCAAGCTTTGCGGTTGGTCGATGTGGTTACAAGTGTACTCTAACCACTCGGTCAACAAGACAGTATAGTAATACAATGGCACCAAAAATAGCTTTTAAACTTCAAACGAAATGGAAATATTTGAATTCAAATGGTTAAAAACAATATTTTTTCAGGTATAAATACATAAACGTAATTTTCTTCTGTTTTGACTGGTTGGCGATGAGCAATTCTTGCTACAATCCCTTCATCTACGCTATTTATAATGTGAGTTGTTTTTCTGAATATTATAAACTTTAGATGACATGGATACCTGGAAATCCAGGTAGGGGTCATAATGTAAAGTTTCGTAGTACTTAATATTTGAGGTTTTCCATCATCGGCGCTTGGTAAAACTTACACATATTTAAATGAAAAAATGACTTGTAAAATATGACTAGTCCATACACACACATAGACTTCTTTCTCAGTGCTGGCGTCCAACCCATACTATGGGTTATCTATGAAGTTAGGCTGATTGTGGCTTTGACAGGTATCAATACTAAATATTTGAGAAATAAAACATAGACTTTTAGTAAAACAAGCAAATTTTCTCCCAAACAATGTAAAAATAACTTTATTAATTTCAATACATTATCCATTTTGTTTGTTTCTTATTCCTTAAAAATATATTACTACAATTTTGGTACATAATGCTTGCTTGTACGATGGAAGAAGTTGAATGGGCGATTAGAAGTATAAATACGGTAAGGCTGCGGGAGTAGATATGGTTACAGCTGAGATGATCAAGGTTGGTGGTCCAGCCGTCCGGGACTGTTTCTGGGTTCTCTGTAACAAATGCTAACGGACCGGCAGAGTCACAGTCGGCAAGACTGCTTGAGCGCGGTCATCGTGCCCTTAACGCATGGTCTCCAGGAGAGGGTCAACAGTTTTGCATTTTAGTATTTAAAGTGTATGGAAAAATAGTTGAAAGGTAATGCAAGTGATATCGGACGGAATATTGTGGGAGGCTAACGATGGTTTCCAGTCAGGAGTGGAGAAATCTGGCTGTTGGCTAGAGCATTTTCAGTGGTTTGAAAGGGTTACTTTGGGAACACACCACTAACCCCGACACCAAGACACACATCCAGACTCTGTTATTTACAGTTGGGAGCACACGCTGAGACACTTTCATTTTTTATAAATATGTAAATCGAGTACGGAAACGAATCGTTGGTTTTGAAACCTGCTGCCTTACTCCCGACAGCTTCGAGTTCTAAATCAATCGAGTATGTTTTGAATTGACGTCTTGAAGTTGACACTAGCGCACAATCGCGCTGTGGTTCGAATTGGAACTAATTTAAATCGAAAAATTCGCTAGAATCAAAAAATGCGTACCCCTCACTCCATCTGACATTCGTGAATCGAGCTTTTGCATCGAAAATAAACGTCAAATAATTCGAAACAAGAAAAGGTACTTTTTGTAAGTTCGAATGGTGTCGATGTCTTTCATGAAGACATATTGTCCTTGATGAAGCAAATCGAGAGAAATTACGTGCGAGAAGAAATATGTTAAGAATGATTCGTTATAACTAGTTGTGTTGTTGTGGGCGATTGAAATGGTGTCAGAAGAATTCCGCAGGAATTATTTGCAGTATTGGTAGCAGATGTGACACCTTACATGAAGAAACCAGCTAGACGAAGTGATATTTCTGTTAATTGCAAGTTGAGTTGTAATGTCAATTACCACGGCGTCAGTGCTCACTAATGTCGTGTTCCAGTTGAAGGTGATTTGAAGAAAGATACTCACCATTTCAACCTTGTGCTGGGAAAGCGCCATTACCATCGTTGGTGCCTATATTCATTTGTATTTTTTACCATTCAGGAGATCTATGCGATTGTTTGCCTTCCAACCCCATAAATAGTATCCGAATTTAAAAAGAAATAATTGTAAAGAGCTGTACAGCAACTTGCCAGATTAGTGATCCATTTGACATTTGACAGCTTGTGGGACAGACTGAATATATACAATTTTCACATTCTGCATTCGTATTGTTTATGATCGCTTTTTATTCTCAGAAAATAAATACAATACACATGTATTTGTGTACATTTTAGCTTTTAACGATCAATTAAACACTATTGTTTTACTTTTTAAGTGTCTATATGATAAGAAACAAAAAATATTAACAGAAGAAAAAATATTCAATCAAAGGCCAATGTAAATAATCAATCCTAATCCAAAACTCGCTGTCCAAGATTGATATTTTGATCCATTTTTATGTTGTCGCTTGCCAATAATATATCAGATTTAGCAGATAAGACTGCTTGGGATTAATTGCTCCTCATGCCAATCTCTTATAATATATAATGTATCATTACATGAATTATTGTAAATATATTGTAAACTAAGAAAAAAAAACAAGCCCGCTGAGTTTCTTGCCGGATCTTCTCAGTGTGCGGCCGCGTTCCGATCCGGTGGTAGATTTATTATTGTATAGACGCGTCACAAGTGGCTCTTGTAGGTTTATGTGAAATAAAGATGATTTATTATTATTATTATTATTATCTGTGCACAGGATAAATATGGGAATGAGGTATAGGATAGTCCGGCAGATACGCAGCTATCTAGATTGTTTGAAATCCATTAGATTGAGATACATTATTAACATTGGCCGTAAGAGCATATAGAGGTGACGTAATCAACCGGATACACTTAACGACGCTGATAACATTGGAACTCAAATCGATCCTCGTTTACGTTTCGTATTTTTTCGGGAGTACCGTTATAAATCGAGTTCGTATCAGGAACGAATACGAATCAGAAACAAACTCGAGATAGAATCAATTTCGGGAGTAAGCCCCTGTATGAAGTGATTTGCTTTTTCGCCTTTTTAATTTTCCTTGCTTTTATAATTCAGTAGTATTTTTTGAATTTGGAATGAATACATGTGATTTTAAGGCCTATTTCAAAGTTTTAAATGACACTAACGTATTGGTAATTATTTTATTAATATTTTTTGAATACTTTTAATCTGAGAAGGTTTTATTAAAATTTAAAGTACAAGCAAGATTATGTACCTAAAAAGGATATTTTACAAGGGGGTATGAAAAATTCACATTTATGTAACAGACTTCATGCGATTCTTGGTTGTAGATGCCAGATGGTACATAGGTTGAATAAACCCAGCTTTATATTCCACTGCTCACTTGAAAAACGTACATTTATTCTTCCCTTACGAATTCATAACACAAAATGTGCGATATGAAGCAACTTTCTACATTTGTTTGCCTTAGTGATATGAAACATATTCCATTAAGTGATATATAACTAGAAACGATTTTTATTTTAACATACGTTTTTTATCGTTAGTATTATTTTTTATTCAAAAATACATAAAAAGTAAGTGTTTGTCTGTTTGAAACAAGTGCTTCCTAAATAATGTCAGTCTGTTTGCCTAGAATATTCTGTAGAACGGCTAAATTCATTTTTATGAAACGGTTATAGGAATAAAACACATTCGTATTTTCTATGTCTTAGCAAAATCACTGCCATAATTTTAATAGCGCAAAGAAAACTTTGGTAAACTAATACCTAATAAAATATAAAAGTCAGTAAAATCGCTTTCTGTCCGCTAATGAATTTAAACATGAACTAACACTAGCGTTGATTTTAGCTTTTTACTTTAGTTTTTAACTCTTAGTAACATATTTTTATTATTTCAGGAAAAGTTCAAGAAAGAATTTAAACGACGCTTTACACCAAATCGAAAACGAAATAGATTTTTGAATGACAGTTATGAGGTAATTAATTAAATTTTATTTTATTTGGTAGACGCAGTTTTAAATGATTTTGGCTCGATTTGACCGTGTTTCTGTAGTTCATTCTGACACTATCTAGACAGTATAGTAGTACTATTTAAATTATGCGCTTCGGCTTTATTTGTCAAGCTTCGGAAACCCGAATGTATTTTAAAGGTATCATACATAGAGCTGTTATTACATAATTAATCATTTCGCTTAAATTTACGAGTAGATTAGGTTGACCAATTTAAAAATAAAAGTAAAAAGTGTAAAGCCGAAGCGTATCTATAATTTAAATTGCCAGTAGTAGTGCCATCGTCAATTCACTATTTCCTCAAGTACCAGATAAATAGGAGTTAGAAAAAGTCACATAAAAGGATCGTAGGTAATACACGAGATACAAGTATGAAACTCTTTTGTGCGAGTTTTCTAAAAAATATGGTCACTCACGTTCTATGTAACTTTATTAGTCGCACGCATTTTTTAACTAAGACCAACATAAAACGATGCGGTGATTTTTTCTTCAGGTTTTGGATGAGGCAATAAGTATCAATCTTAATTTTTATTAGTTAATTTAATATATGTACTATGTTTGAGTCATGGAGTGTGAAGAACTCGCTTATTATTTGTTATAGATGACATTAGGACTTCAGCATTGCTGTAAATGTTTAAAATTTCCTTGTATCTAAGAACTACCAAAATCACAAGTACCGATAATATTATCTAAAGCTTTATTTGTTTTGTATCTGTTCATAATGCTATTTATAAAAAGTAGTAGAAAATCGAGTAAAATCTTATATATTATGTACATGATAGTGCATTTTAAAAATCAATTGCCGATTTGTAATATTTACTTTTATTTATTTAAAATAGTCCGCGTTAGCACTTCACTTGTTGTCACGCTACGTGGTACCTAGTACGAGTCATGACGTCACCAACCTGCACACGCGATTGCAGTCGACGTTTACGTTATAACCATGCATTTTGTATTTTGTTATGGATAAAAATTGTGAAATGCAATTTTATGTTACTTCATAGACGGAAAGTGATATCGATTCCCAACCCTCTTCCAAAATTTGGCTGATCCTTTAAATGGGACCCTGTAAAAAATGAATTCCTATTTACCCAGGTTATTGCATCACACAAGAACAAATGAACTGATGATTTACCTTTTTTTATTGTTTGAGTTATAAGCAGTTAGTTTAATATTCGTAGTTAGGACAGGACGACGTCTGTCGTCTCAGCTGGTTAATATTAGGTTTAAAGCTACTCAAATGCTAACTTGTTATCTTTAATTAAGACTAATATTGATCATGATAATATTTCATCAAACCGTCGAATCGAACCTGATCTAAGTATGGTGGATCTTTATATTGATATTGTTACTGATACCATTTTAATGTTTAATTATTACTCATTAGAATTAGAAAGTAATACTAAAGAGCGTGATATTATACCTTAACTTCATTTCATAGTAAATCAATACATGAGTAAACAGAATGTTCACATGCAATAATAACTATTATACCTGTAAAACTGATCTCTGTCATTTGTAAATAAATATATTTTATTC
This sequence comes from Calephelis virginiensis, assembly GCA_002245475.1. Lineage (NCBI taxonomy): Eukaryota > Metazoa > Arthropoda > Insecta > Lepidoptera > Riodinidae > Calephelis > Calephelis virginiensis. The sequence continues at coordinate 240,882 of NJDC01003124.1, forward strand.
TTTACTTCAAGTTTTACGTTTGCTTATATTAATTCCAGTTATTCTATTTGAGTAGTATGTTTTTATTCTTAGCTATTAGTGTAATTTGTTCGAAGAATTATAGTGGAGTTAACACCCAGCTTCCCTTATTATCGTGCAAGCAGCACGGATTTTCTTTAAAAATTGGATTAAGTTTTTGCTCTACTACAAAGTTGACTATGCCATTGAGTGATCTTACTTAGAGATTTGATGCTACCTCTTCGTGTGGTTGGAATTCTTGGATAAATAAACTTCCGATCTGTAAAGTTATTACTAAAAGCCAATAACAGTTTTAGACTTGTCCATTACATAGAATGCTTCCATTCAATTTTTAACCAATGAGATTTCAGATGATTTTTCGTGACGATACTTTATGAAACTTTCAATTTAGATACAACCCATCTTTTTTATCAGCTATACTTTAGCCTCAAGAACGTTGTTTTATTGGTTAAAATTTTGAATTTTTCTTCAGAAAACTTTGTAGAACAAAATTTTCTTTGAATAAGTCGATCTAGCTAAGAAAAAGTGGCATTTTGCTTTATCGGTTGCTATTACTAAAGACAGCCCCCTAACTAAGGGGATTTAATCAAAATACGTGCTGCTTGGCGAAATTGTGCAGTATAGCTGAATTTCATTATACCTACTGGTGATAGGGTGCTGTGCAGCAATTTTCCCAGGTAGACATCCATCGCCTTGCCTATTTTTACCGCCATAGTCATCTGTCTCATGTTCCGGTCTGGAGGATAAGGTATCCCATACATTTGCACAATTAGACCACAATACAGCGACGCACCTACAAAATCTATGGTGTCTATAGGCCACGGTTGCCTCTTATCTTCATGAGACACGTATGGTTGTTTTCTGAACTCTCACCCAAAAAAAAAACAGCCTGCGTAATATTGGTATTCATTAAATCGTATAGTTCGTGTTATTTAAAAATAAATAAAGGGTACATCGTGATACACGACGGGCATATTAAATTAATTTTGTTTTTTTCTAGTTCTTCATGTTGTGTCACTTTGTTTTAATCTTTAGTAAAATATATTTGATCAAATTTATTAAATGCAAATTTATTTACTGCTTTCTTTAATATCAAATTATTGATGTAAAAAATGTTTTTAATGTTTGAAAAATTAAAAAAAGAGTGTAAGTAATTAATTTAAGAAACATACATACATACATATCTTCACGCCAAGTCCCTTACGGGGCAAGCAGAGAGTATCGAGTGCCAGACCTCACGATCCTGACAAACCTGTCTTGCTTCCTTCACATTCATAACCCTTTTCATACAAACTCGCCGGTTTCGGAGACTCTATTTAAGAAACAGTTTTTGTTAAGATCAATAATTATACTGCCCTGTCAAGAAAGTACCGGGAAATATCAATAACACTGTTCTTATTCATCAAAATTTATTTTGCTCCCCAAAGTGACGCGCTCTTACTCAAAACCTCACTACGAAATACCTTACTCTGACTTTTTCCTTCAAACAGACACGTCTTTGTACAATAGCGTTGTACCTTAAATCCCTGCTAAAAGCAATTCCAAGATACACAAATTCGTTCACTTGTTCCAGCACTGTATCATAAAATTCTTACATCGGTTTATTTTTCAAATACCATTACTTTGAATTTCTTCGATTTTATTGCTTTTACTGATTGCAAAGGAAGGAGCTTAACGTATAAATGTAAAAAAGCGTGATGACAACAAACAGCCCTGCTTGACGCTTA
>NJDC01003124.1:263239-287726 GCA_002245475.1 Calephelis virginiensis
GTAATGAATGGAAAGGAAGCTAGACAGGTCTGCAAAGATCATAGCACTTGGCACCTCTATGTCTACTTCATAAAGGAATTTGCGTATAAGGATGTATGTAATACGAAATCTTTTCTAAAGGGGTAGTGGCTGGTGTGTAAACTTTGTCTAACACACTTTCTTATATTATATTTTTTTGTGTTACATTAATTTACCTGAAGAGATAGGCAGAAGCACAACCAAGGCACCGACAACTAGCCGAAGACACTGAGTCCCACAATGTGATAGGTGTAAGCCTATCGCCAACCGAGCTAATATCCAATCCCAGGCAATGTTAATTTTATTTAAAAAAATGATATTACATTTTCTAATTTCTTTTTGATGGGCGACCCGAGAATTGAACCCGGGACCACAATCAAGTCACTCCCGGACCACTAGACCACAGAGGCAAACTTGAACATATTTCCTTACTGCCTTTTCCTCACTATTTGTAAACTTACTGGTTAAACCTTCGGGTTTTAGACAACTACTTTACATTACAAGGTATGAAAATATTTATTATAAAGTAAAGCTAAACATTTCTTTCAAGAACATAAAGTCTTGCCATACCAGTCATTTCAATACGATGCCCTGCTACATAAATCTCTTCAATTTGCCTTTCAGATGAAATCTCTGACAGTACTGTAATTGAAATCTATTTTCACATTTGGCTGGGGTGCTCCATAGACCATACATCTAAGTGGCAAACCATGTTTCGACAAATTGAAAAGAGTTCTACAAAATTTTACAGAAGTGGGACGACTAGAGAGTAATCCCGAAAATGTACTAAATTAGTGTTTGCCCTCGTCCTGTGTGTAGAACAGACTATTGCCTTCCAGCCAGGCAATTAATAAGGCCTTATTCGTACGAAAGTTAAAAAAGCTTTGCGTTAAAACTTAGCGTTGGCGTTTTTATAACGTTCTCGACGTAATTGTTCATACGAACGCTTAAAAATCACTTTTGTCTAGTCTCTTGCATATGTAAGACGTGGAAATGGTTTCTGTTAAAATATTAGCAAAATCAATTTGTGTTGCCAGAAGATGACGAATTAAAAAGGGCGTTCTGGGTACATCTTCTGAATGAACAGAGATACCTAAAACTTGAAAATGACAGTTTGTGACACTGTACGAAGAGTTGAGGCAATACTGTAGAAAATTCTTTAACTATTTTCGAATTCTATTTATCTGTCTACTAAGACATAAATATCCTCACGCCAAGTCCCTTACGCGTTAGGCAGAGAGTATCGAGTGCCAAACTTTACGATCCTGACAAACCTGTCTGGCTTCCTTTACATTCATTACCCTTTTCATACAAACACGCCGGTTTCGGAGACACTTGACACCACCTTCGATATTATCCAAAGAATGTCAATGTGATGTGGTCGTTTAATATCAACCTTGGTCTCCCCGGGTAACATCCTCCATCCACAGTCGCATTGTATATCTGCTTTTTCATCTGTCATTCTTTCTACATTACCGAACACACCACAGATTTTCCGTAGATCTCTCAATATCGACCGTATTCATCCTACTTTCATACTTTTTCTGATATACTCAACTCTCGCTTCTAGACAACAACGTTGGGATAAGCACATAATTTCTTATGCGAAAACATTACTTGATTCGCTTCTCATAATTGAATACCACTCCGCCTCTTTTATTTACATTTCGGAATCTACAACCCACGACATTGTACTGCATGTTCGTATCGCCGCCAGCGTAAGATTGCTAATAAGTAATAAACACGTACGACCGCTGAGAGAACGCGTGGCGTACTGAACGAAGCGCTCGCGCTTTTTCAACACTCATGCGAACAATAATATGAAGTTTCGTATGGTCTATTCTATTTTAGCGTCAACGCTCAGCGTTGAAAATGGAACAGTGCGCGATAAAAAAGCGTCGCGATTTAAAAACGCTAACGTATGAACAGTTACTTGAAATGCGCTATGTTCTATATTAGCGCTTTGTTTTAACGGACGTTGAAAAAGCTCTCGTGCGAATGAGGTCTAAGTAGCGAGTATACGCTAAACATCATAATCAATCGTCGTCATTAATCATAGCTAAAATTCATCGTCAACTGGACAACTGGTAGTAGAGCACTATGATGCTTACCATAGCAAGTTACCAAGGTAAAAATCGCCACCTTACCTATCCTTCCTCTCGGTTGTTGTACTAGATAACAAATGCCTTCCGGATTGCACGATAGAGGATCGCCACGCATCAAGGTGGTGGACATAAAACGTTAAGCAATCATGAATTCTGAAGGTCAGCGTCAGGAACTAAACCATTGGCATAAAACACAAAAATTCTCTAATAATAACTTGTTCTCTTAACCGATACCGATATCAATAATCGAAACCGATGTAAATAAAAATAAGTGTCATCTCATCCTTAAAAGGACCGCAATGCAACTGTGGGTCTTCATTTCTCATTAGGCTTGCTCGTTTGCCACATATTGCACGAATAAAATCGCGTATCCATGATGGATTTCCACAGGTTCAAAAAAGGGTCATAAATGTATAAATAATTCCATTGCTCTAATAAAGCTGCAATAATGTGACTTTGCCAAAATTGAAGTTAGCGAGTACAACACGAAATTACAAGGTCTAGTAACAAACAAACATTACTTCCCAAAGCTTCCCTAATTTTGCTTAACTTTCAACAAACATTTAGATGTTATCTGTAATGTTACTTTGAATTGAGCCGTCGGTATTTTAAGATACTCTGTTTTAAGAAGTTGTTTCCTAGATTTTCTTGGACAAAGTTCTGAATAATATTTTTTTCTGAATTTTCAAATAAGTTTAATCGTTATTCGAGGGGTAAGTCAACCAACAAGGTGACAACGCATCATTTCTAACTTTGATAAATAGAGGTTACATGTGTTAGTTACCTCTAGGATTTCAGTTCGTTTGCTTTTCAATAACCATAAAAAAATCAGAACTTTAGTCTATACATTGCATATTCTCAGTATGTTAGGTGATTGACAGAAGAAAACTAATGGTAATTGTATCTTACCGCTAACATTAAGTTATTTTTGTTTAAAATTTTATTGACATAGCCATGAAGATGTAGAGTGCTATTCAACGTTTTAGCTAATTATGTAAAATTTGAAAACTAAAAGCTATAAAAAAATAACTATTGTTACATTAATAAGAAAAGAAAATATATATTTATTTTCGGAATATGCGGGTTGAAGTTGTTACAAAATTATTTAAGCTTTCCAACATATTCTACCACATCATGGTGTGCAAATATTTTAATATTTTTGAATGTGATTATTTAATTATATACACAATGTTATACAACAAATAATTTCATTATTATAATTTGAATTATAACTTAATATATCATATTATAATAATAAATTTAACCCTGTTTACCGTAAACTACTATAATTACGATATAAGGAGTTTCAGTAAGCCTAAAAGATGGAAAGAGTTGTGTACTGTGTAGATAAGTGTACATAAACATTGTTTAAATATTTTAGAAAATATTTCAATACATTAAAGGAAATTGAAAACTAAATCATAATTAAGAAACAAAATAATCATTATGAATTTTAATAGATAATTACTATAATTGTTTATTGCTAACGTTTGGCCAAAGTAAATTACCATTAACTTATTTATTTGGGTTGAATAGTTGCATGATAAATATGACTGCCTTGTTTCAACAAAAATGAGTTTTACGTTTTTTACAGTCCAATACGAGTATATAGTACACTTATAGTATACATACCATGCCTAATAAGCAATTTCACCTTTTAAATAGCTACTGAAAACGCGCAACCCACGCAAATTAATATTAAAATTGATCCTTACATGTATTATCTTACATGATACATACAAAGTGTCTCTATTTATCACAGATTTACATGCTTCAACGTTCGAACGTAAACCGCGCTACATAAACAGAGTAGTTGGTCTTATCCTAATACTAGAGTTAACGTCAACACCGTAACTGCTCCTACAAAATATATTGGATGAATAAACACTTGGGATTTGCGGATTGTAATCTAAATAGGTTAGAATATCTTGTTACTCTCTATGAGATCAATCTTCAGACATTCGAGTTCTACAGAGCAGAATGTTCAATTCCACGCCTAAATTAATAATGGAGGTTAACTGTAATCTGGTTTCTTCATCTAGTTAAAGATATTTAATTTGTTGTGTTTTATTATTAAATTTTCTTAACTCCTCAACTTTTTAGGGATATTTGTGAAAGTGAAAGATATGTTTTCGCGTCATTTTGTTTCCGAAATGCTGGGGAGTTCATACAAAATCGTGCGTTTATGTACACTCATATACACATACACGTACGATACACATGCACATAGCATCGGTGGGACAAAATGTGGTCCAGCAGCGATCTCGTGAGGACAGTGTTCCTGCAGTTGCATGTAGTTGCATTTTGTAATCCACAATACATCGGCTGTTAATTTGAATTTGCAAGAAATTTGCTATTGCAAGAAATTTGCATTGGTCACTCTATAAATAAAGCTGAACGTAAATATAAAATATATAAAATAAAAAAGCTAATATTAAAAAATAAAAATATAAACATCCGCGTATTTCCATTAATAATTTACTTACCCAAATGTCTATAGGTAAAAAACCGAAATAGTATCGCCAAAAGCGGCAAATTTGGCCAGAAGCAGTAGTTAGTTTAATCAACATGCGATTCTTCAATATCTAAATTTATATAAATTTCGTGTGTTTGTCACTGAACTCAGGACTGGAGCGATTTTGATGAATTTTTTGTATGTGTTCAAGGGCATTTGAGAATGGTTTAGATTCACAGCTTGATCCACTGGAAATGGCTCTTTTTAATATTTTTTTAAATTTGTAAGTCGTTGCTTTTGGAATGTTTTACATTGGATCCGGCAGACTGCGCTACTATCGGAGCATCAAATATTATGTAGTAGATGTTAATGTCAAGCGATACGAAGGTAGCTGGGTCAGCTAGTATAAGTTTATAATGAATCAATTTCTGTTCGTTGGTCTCGCTAAAACTCTAGAACGGTTGAACTGATTTGGCTAATTTTGGTTTAGAATTATCTGTTCAAGTCCAGTGAAGTTTTAAAAAATAAGAAAAAGGAAAAAACTGTGAGAAAACTAGGAAAAAACATCATTTTAATTTTTCCCATGCAAACTGAACGGGTGGAACTAAGTTCGCCGGGACAATTGGTAGGTATTTTATATAGTGCATTTGCCGCGAGGTATATCACCGCGTGTTGATCACCTTTCATGGGCCCCCAAAGGTCTTGCTGAGTTCTGCCAAGCGAACGGTGATCAGTCATGCGTCAGCAAGCATCACGTCGTGTTTAATTAAATTTTGTTAAACGTGACAATCCAATACATACATACACGTCAAATTAGTGAAAGTTGTGTGCAAAAAGTAAGTAAGTATCTTCACACCCATATCCCCGAAGAGGTTGGCAGAGGCACAACCAGGGCACCCACGACTAGCCGAAGACACTAAGTCCCACAATGTGATAGGTGGCAACCTTTTCGCGAAGAGGGCACATATCCAATCCCGGACAACATTTTGTTTTTAGAAAATTGAAAATACATATTTTTTAAAAACAAAAAGAATATTTGGTTTTTCCTATTTCAGAATAAAAAAAAAATACCCTGGATTGGATATGTGCCCGGTTAGCGATAGGCTTGCCACCTATCACACTGTGAGGGACTTTGTGTCTTCGGCTAGTCGTGGGTGCTTTGGTTGTGCCTCTGACTACGTCTTAGGCTTTGTGGGCGTGATGATACTTTTTTTACTTTAATTATAAATTTGATTATTTTTAAGCTTACAAATGCGTATGGGGTGGACAATAAACGTACGACGACTACATTTTTCAATATGAAGTAGGTATAACTAAATAATATTTTTTGAACAATTTATGTGTTTATTTTGTACTAGTGGTCGCCCATTGGTCGAAATTCGACCATAACAAATTTTAATATTTTGTTGATAAGAACGCCATCTTCATTTCTCAAGACAAACTACCTACTTTGTTTCCAAACTTTTTAGTGCGCCACCTGTGATCTTTTAACGTTATCATCAATATATTTGTTTGTGAGTGTCAAATGCTAGGTAGTGTGGGAATTTTTTAATTTATTGATTTAATGTACTTTATAAGCATTCTTATTGAAAAATATTAGCGTTCTGCACTTCTCCTACACACAAACTATAAGTGGCCAAATTTCATACTCCTTCGTTCGCACAATTTTCGTAAAAAGCAAAGCCAAAGTTTTGGCGTCACTTATTAATATATAGATTAATTTAACATTAAATTATTTACTATATAATTACTATAATTAATTATTAATATGTATTTTGACAAACGAGTATTGCTGCTGGGTATAATGCTGGGTGACGACATGCAGTGACCTCATTACTGGTATTACAAATGTGTTTAATAAATAATCAATGACATACCAGCTGTGAAGTCTCGTATGTGTGGCATCCCACTCTTCCCAGTAAGACGTCTTGCGTTGTCGGCTCCGTTGTTGGCGTCGTATTCGTTGATGTGTGCACCGTGACGTCGGGCCAAATTGTCTATTGCCCTTTCGATCACCCTGTGGAGACCCAACAGTGATGGTATAGATCGATCGCTTATTAGTCGAATAGCAAACTTACACGCCTAACGCTGCCAATATTTGAGATTCGGGTACAATGCCCGATTTCTGGATTTCGGTATTTGTTCGCGTTAGTTTTTGAAGTGAAAACTTCTTTAACGGCGTTGCGCACTTTTTTGGAATGCGTAAAAACTTCTAAACTCGCGTCAGGACACGTGACCTGATAGGAAATTCGTAAGACGGCCCAGGGCGCTTGCGCGAATGTTCGTGTTCTCATGTTTGTGTACAATAGCGCAATAATTTGATACAATACAATGAATATTGTATTCTACCACATAAATGACCACCTTCATACTGATAATTAAAGCAATTCGTGCAAAATTATTCCCTAACCATTCAAAAATATCAAAAAATGCACAATGTTAAAGTTTTCACTTCTGCCGGCACTCCCGGAGTGCAACCAGTTATTTACTCACGTTATTTTTTATGAAAAAAAAACTGTTCTTTAACTGTCTTTGAATGCTATTAAAATCACGGTTATAGTACCACACAATAGCAAATTTTTAAAGAATATAAATTTCACGCTGACTACAGTATACTCTGCATGACTAGATCGCACAAGGATCCATCACCGTACCGCATCCCTGTCACAGGACAGCGACGCACCTGTAACATCTTTGGTGTTTTTAGGCCACGTTTAACTTGCCATCAGGATACCCGTGTGTTACATAAAATCATCCATGTGCGCGCAAAATGCTAATGTATTTACTTCAGGAATATTTTTTTACGAATTTTAATTTCTTAAGTTTCATCACTTGTGTGTAATATCGATACACGTGGTAGAGTGTATACAATCGTTCCACACACAATCAATATGACATAACTGAAGATCAATTTGTATTAGTAACTATAAACTACTAACGGACCTTAACGTAGGGGCTTAATATAAGGTGTCTGCCCAAATAGGTAGTCTTAAATTTTAAAATTACAGTTTCGAATAAACGGATCATAAAAACCCTAAAATTCTTTACAATAAATTACGAAGCATGTAATAAACAAGTACTTTATTTTAAATAATATGAGATGGGTAAATCCCCGAAGAGGTAGACAGAGACACAACCAGGGAACCCACAACTAGCCGAAGAAACTAAAGTCTGTTAAGAAAATTTGGATTACAAAATATGTATTTCTACTGTTTCAATTTCTTATAAATCATCTAAAAATCGGTTTAAACCACTGTTTATTGTAGAACAATTAACGTAAACTTTTGACAATAACTGTCACCTTAAGTTAGGGGATGGAAAGCCAACGAGCAATCGGGCCCGTAAATTTTAGGGAGCACCTAAGAACATAAGTGTCACTTAGTCGTTGGTGAAAACGAAATTCTTGCTAGGTGTCCCTTAAATGGGACTTTTAAATTTTAAGAATTGTTGGTGAAATCGGGCATTAGTCCCACCATGTGATAGGCGGCAAGCTTATCGCCAACTGGCCACATATTCAATCCCGAGCAATGTTATTTTTTGTTATTAGAAAATTAACTGACCCGGCAGACGTTGTTCTGCTACTTTTAAATGTGATTTTAGTACAAAAATTTGGGCTGAGTCACCCTTGTCACTTAGGGATACTAAAATAGATGTGCGCCGATTCTCAGACCTACTCGATATGCTTACAAAATTTTATGAGAATTGGTCAAGCAGTTTCGGAGGAGTACCGGAACGAATATTGTGACGCGATAGTTTTATATATAAGATTAAGAATACAAATTTTCAATTTGTTTGATGCCCGACCCCGGGGATCGTACCCAGGACCTCGAGAAGTCAAGTCCGACGCCGCCATACATCACCGCCAGTATCGAAGACCCTTCACATAACAGTCGAGTAAAACTCGAGTTTCCAAAACAGAAAATTGTAGTTCTAAGTATACAGGAAAAAGTAGTTTTTTCTAAAATATGAAAGCTGGGCTTGCTCAGCACAACTACCCGTATACTGAATAGTCCAGACAAATTTTATCAGTTTTGCAAGCGTACGATCACTTTGGAGCAAATGCGTGTTATCTCGCTTCACTGAATTGTGAAAATTACAGATACGTTTTATGACCTGAAAATAAACTGCTAACATTTCACCGCCCTTTTGTATTAAGATATACTAGCATAAGTCCACGGTCTCACATGTGCTGAATTGCACTTAATACATGTTCTTTCTTATTAATAAACATAAACTAGCGCCCACACTCTGAGACGATATTAACATTTAATCTAGAGTTAAGTCGTTAAGAGTTTTGGCGCTATCGTGAATGAAGGTGGTCGTAAGTTTTTCATTGTTATTGAATTTCGTGTTTGTATTGTGTCAAATTGGTTAATTTAGGTGGAATTTAGATTCATTTTGTTCGGTGAAAGTGCAGAAACGAAGTATCATGAAGAAATTAGTGTATCGTCTATTTCCTTGCTGCCGTCAATTCCCACTAGATGAGCTTGAGAAACGAAGCTACCGCTTTACTCAAGACCCTGACCTGACATGATTGTACATAGTAACTAATGACTGTATAAAAATTAACTAACTTGTTATTTGACATTGGCAAAGTAGCCGTGAAAAACGATCAAAAGAAGATTTTGTATAGAAAATGTTGAGTTAATAATTGACGTCTCTGAGTTCGGAAGTAAAGTAAAGCTGTTATTATAGTGTGTGTCACAATGTAATAAAGACTATAATACCATTTTGAATCTTGGAGGACTTTGGTTTATGTTTATTAAAACATTAAATTATTATCTAATATCAATAAATTAAATTCTGGTGATAAATGAGAGAGCGTAGCGCATGGATAGAAAGGGAAGATTTCTCTATGTGTAAACACTGATTTTCAAGCTTTCGTAGCTATGTGTATGCTGTATGAAATTACCATGATTCGAAGCCAATCGGAGTATTTGCTCGAGTTCGTGTACCTAGTACAGAAATTGAAAGCGTATATTATACTAAATATTGCCTGTGTTAGTTTGTTTAGGTCTCTTGTGGGAACCCGTTTATAGAGGCACATGTTATTTTCTAGCTTCTTAACTATGGAAAAGTACAAATATAAATACTAATACACTGTCGCTTTTATAATAATAGTGAGTATAAATGTATATCAGTTCCGTTTCCCGACAATATACAATTTCATTCTAAACAATCTTCTACTTACAATATCCCTTCTTCGTCTCTCATGTTCTTGGTAGAGAAATAAGCGAAAGTTCCATTTCCCGGCCAATTTTCTACCGGCTGAGCTTCAAAGTTGGCCACAGATCCGTATTCTTCAGCCAGACGACAAAGGATATAGCGAGCCATCCACAAGTCGTCTGCTGCTCTGATACCAGGACTTGGACCAACCTAAAGCGAAGTAAGTAATCATATTTTTAAATGAAGTAAGTAATGTTATTGCAACTATTAACTAATGCGAATGGAAGATCAATAAGCAGACACACTACTAAATTTAGATTCATCTTGTCGTGCTAACATTTGTAAATTTTAGATTTTGCAACAATATATTGTTGAGAATCTGAAAATCTTAAAATTTAAGCCAACCAGTAACCTAGATAAGACCAATACATGACCCGCGACGATAAATAATAAACACTCTAACGGTGTGTAGCCAATCGTAGACGGTGATGTTACGCCTCTTTTAAAAGATCCAAACATTTATTTGTTTATTTGTACCAAAATAATATGTCTTTTTACATAACTACTTACTAACTCTTACGAAAGAGTAAACTTTTCTTTAATCGTGTATATAAGAGGAGGCAAACGAGCAAGTGGGTCGCCTGATAGAAAGTGATCACCGGCGGCCACGGACATCCGCAACGCCAGGAGTATCACAGATGCGTTGCCAATCTTTTACCCGGAATCAGTTACCGCCCGCGGTAACTTTTTTTATTTCACAAAGGTGCTGTGCACAAAGAAAACTTTAAATCAGTACTTTTCCACAAAAATCCATAAAAAACATCCAATTGCCGTAAATATGTACTATGTACTACTTTATGTGTCAAACATAGTACCAAATTGTCTTGTGGGTACATGTGTTTGTGCTAATAATAGTACAAATAAAATAAAATTCATTTATTTTCAGGTTATATAGACCCATAAAAATATTTATTAAAATTTCATACAAGGTATATAAAGAACTACATATTATAATGAAATGATATAAATAAATAAATGATTCAAAATGGTTTGCTTATTATACATAATACAATAGCTGATTTTAAAATTTCAAACAATTAATATAAAATCAAAATAAATATTAATAAAACTTTTTCCAATATATATAATATTGTTACGGTGACGGTCGGGTGTCGCGCAACCAATGGCCGAGGTTGTTAACACAACACGATTACTTCAACAGTGTTCACATTCCTGTGTTTTCTACATATTTTAGTAGGTACAAGTCATCGACCATATATCCCAATAGACGCCTATTCTTTATAATTTTGCTTTGAAACAATTCTGGCAAATAGCTGAGGTACGGGGAAGCGGGGAACTGCTTTCTTATTGGCCCTTGCAATGACAAAACGTCATGTTCAAAAACAGATATGTAAGGTTAGGGATGCGACATACTTAATACGAACAATATATTTTATTGATATGCCTTTTATTTTATGAAGTACGATATTGTAACAGATTATATCGCATTTTGTTATTGCACGTCACACATTTTCGCGAATGAGGGTAATATCCGTACTTGAATATTAGGTCCTTACACTTGTAATTGGCGTTTTGTAAGGGAGGAACATAAGTCGAATATTTTTAATGTAACATATTAATTAAATCAAACTCTAAACCATTGTTTCCTATGCACATTTGCCACCTCATAGGTAATTCATTGATCCCTCTACTAAAAACCATTTGAACGGGAATCAACAAAATCTTTGAACGTGGTTTGGACTGCCCCATCGAAATTGAATTTTACGAAAAAAATAAATAATCTATTGAAGTTAGGCTCAGATTCATGTTTTTTACATTCCAATTGATGCACTTCTAATTAAGAAGCCTGTTGTGCAGTATGTGATCTAGCATTGTCATGAAGCAGCACTGGCGTAGGGTATATAAAACAATCTTCTGCAAAATGTTGAGATTTAATTAGCTGTATTTAGAATTTGGAAGTCGGAAACAAATTCTCTCGTCTGGTTTCTTTAAACCAAATAATCTTGTGGATACCTGATATAAAATACATACTTATCAAATTGAATTGTTTTTATTCATTCGAGTAATTCCCACCTGAACTTAATATTGTTGAGTTTTAAAATTGTCAAAGACCTTTGAAAGTATTATGACATTCTGACCCTAACATAGCCTATCGGAACCAGTCTTGACTTTATACCAACCAGATAACCACCTAATGACCTTAAAAGAGTTTAACAGTGCCCTCTACCGCAGAAGTTCAGTTTTCCATCGTGTTGGTCCGGGTCCGCTGACTAAAATAGATCACCTGCCCCTCTGCCACGCACCTCGTAAGAGGCGAGCACAGGTAAAACAGGTATTTGTCAACAAGATCACTGGTGATTCATTGGTGTGCAGCAAATTCCCTGGGTAGTTATCCACCGTCTTACCCATTCCTGCCGCTACAATGACAGTGTCACATTCCGATTCGGAGGGTAGGGAAGCCAGTATATTTGCACAATAGGCCTTTCATTCGCAACGCACCTGTAACATCAATAGTGTCTATAGGCCATGATTATCTGTTACAATTAAGAGAGCCGTGTGCTTATTCGCTGACTTTTCACATGAAAAAGAGTAACTATCCAGAGGCCAACTCAAAAGTACACAGAGTAAGAAGTTTGTTATTGTTTCTGTCAATGCTTAAATTTATAGATAAAATACATAAATACTTACATACAATACCGGTACAAGACCGGTATCCTATTCGGGATAAATCAATAACAATATCGATAAAATAGATTTGCATGTTAGTACATCACTAGCTGTATGCAAACGAAAGTGATAACTTGAAAATCACATGTGTTAGAAAGAGATATAAACCCGCATCTAACAATGAATGACCAGTATATGATGAACTCCGACAAATATCAAATAATTCAAAATGTAATTATGAATGTTGTTATTTTAATCAACCTACGGAAAGCTGTACCATCTTTTCGGTAATTTGAAGTGCGGCTGTCTTTACCGTATATACTATTTAATTGAACAAACAGTCATTTTATATCAAGTTTTTGATTTTTTATACAAAACGCGACAATGTTTACAGGTCACAAACCTGGTCGATACTGTACATATCTTTTTAAGTAATAAGCTACATTAGAACAATTACACTTATGTGTTGACAGAACCGTGTTGCCTTATATGCGGCGTCCATTGGGATGTATGGTCGATGTGCTACGTTAACTATACTTATAACCACAGTACCTAAGCCACGCATACGACCTTGCGACAAATATTTATTTTTAGATAAATAAAATTAGTAATATTATATTATTAGTTATAATTATAATTAAGCTTACTTTGGGGTTAGATTCAATTCGTGTGACTTGTCCAGGGATATTTACTTATTTGTTATTTATTTATATGCATGAAGAATTTGTAGGATTGTATGTAAAGAACTTGGGGTTTTGCTTATCTTACAAATTAAAAGTTCTAAAATTAAGCTAAGTAAATAAATTAAAAAAAAATAAAGTAGAAATGGGAGACACTTTTATTTTTTTATCCTCGCCCACGTCTTGCCTGTGTGTTTTGTATAACTACTTTCATAAAACTGTATATATTTATATGACTATATAGTATCTATAATGGTTATTTCCTGTCCATACAAAACTTTGCTTCCTACCGTCACAATCGCCCGCTTTATTGCTATTATATAACGTAAAAAGCTGACAGAGGGGGGTTTAAAATCATGATTTGTTGCCAAGGTACATAAAAACTGGTCAATATTTTTTTACTAATTTGAATCGATTAACCAAATTAATATTTTATTTGATATGTCATATAAGTAAAACATATGAACGAATATTGATTTTAGATTTAATTTTTTGAAGGACTGATATCACACTTACCAAAATAAGATAATTGCAAGAGGAGCGAAATATGAAAATATTACAGATAAAATTGATTGGTAGTTGTAAAAACTAGCTGCGGTTCTTGATTTTATTGATTTTGAAGTTATTGAGTAACAAACATGTATCTACTTTGATCTATTATCCATAATATATTGATCCCAAATTTCCTTACACTACTAATGGTTATTCCTGGCTTTTCCGGAGAAGTTGACATATTAAAATCTCCCGCAGGCACCCATATATATATCGGGAAAAAGTAGTATATATTCTTCTTCAATATCTAATCAATTCTACGCTGAAACTTACTCAAATCGGTAAAGACGTTTTGACATGAAAACGGAGCATACACAAAAACTTTCTAGCTAAAATATTGTATTGTTATCAGATCACCATAATGGAGCGTATCTCATTCGTAACCTATATACTTTCCTGGAAGTTCCACTGCGATGGCGTAGTACCGGGATTAATTCCATTAATTCGCACACCAGCATAAAGGCTACATCTGAAAATTAACGTGTCATTGTGATACATTAACAACATTCTGGTGAAAAATGATAAATTGTTATGCTTAATTTAATATTAAATTATAAGGAGAACTTTTTGTTTAAAACTATGGTGTCGCTCCACATTTTACGGAATTCATTATGGAAGCTAATAAAAGAATACGGATACTTTACTACAAGTTTATTAGTTTGAAATCAAATGACATTGCAGTAAACAAACCGCAAAGTGTTGAACTTTTTTTATTAAAACAAAAAAAAAAAGTGTTCTTGTGTAAGCTTACTCTATTTCATAGCTGCCATGGCCAGCACAACGAAACATAACTCTGACGAGTACTGATAATATTTTGGCGTCAAGAGGTAGGTTAGGTTATTATATCAATTACTTTTAATTCTTATAAAAACAGTCAACACATTTTTTTTAATAAAGCAATAGGGAAATATCAACTACTACTCGTAGCTACTGGTTTAGTTTGGACCTGTGGTATTAGTCTGAGCTTTCAACAGCGAATATGCAATGCTTAATGCTTAATAGCATTAGCTAGCTCGTCAAAATCTAGGAATAAGGCAAATACCATTGATATTAGACAGTACATGTAATGGTAATTACCTATTACTATGTACTGTTGACTCAGCAATCTTTGTTCTGATATAACACCCTAAGGCCTAATGTAAGTACTACAATCCAAGCAAATAAATGGGTTTAATTTGATTAATCTCATGCCAACATGTTTCTGAATGTTTCATAAAGATACAGATATAATTTTTTTTCTGACAAGCTACAGGGAACAAACTTTTATATTAGATTTTTGTTGTTAGTGAGACGATACCTTTAGCTTTTTCAATTAATGATAGTGTTTTCAAACAAAATAGTTTCCGTGTAGCTTAGCGAAATTATCCAACTTCAAGAGATGTTCATTTGGTTTTAATCTAATTAAATTAAAAATGAGCTACTAACGAGCGGAAGATGCTTAGTCTCCCAAAGTGGTAGATGTCTGCCTATCGCTAAACTGGCACTTACTGAAACCCTATTATTTGGCATCCAACTTATACGAGGAAGGCTGCGAACTTTTATTACTAACTTTTCCACTGACTTATTGCTGACATAGTCAAATCACCCCCTCGCGACAGAGGTTATGTTATGTAATGCGTTTCCTTGTGGTTTCCGCACTCCGCCTCCATTAGTTCTGTAGTCAGTTCCCGAGCATATATATAGTCCACATATAATCAGTGTTTGATATTTTTTTATGTAAATTCCAGTTTTAACAAAGTATTTTTTTAAAGAACTTTTTGTGAGCCATCCTAACAGAACGCATGCTTTTATACGTCTACGAGCGTAATGCATAAGTACAAGCTTATAAAACAGCATTTAAATGTAAGCAAGTTAAGTTTAACGAAACCCAAATCGAGAATGAGTATCTTTTTATTTCAAGGTTTATAGAAAACAAAGTACAAATACAAATAGTCAAACACCAGAATGTTTCCAGAAAATCACCAGAAAGGCTACAGGCACCAACGCACCGCTTTCATCATTTCAGTGCCTGTAGATATTCGTTTGTGTAAATGAGTTCAGGAAATTCGAAAAATGCTATTGGACCTATGACCAGTGATTACAATCTTTATTCTTGAATTGGTATACCTACTTGATCCAGCTGAGTATTTAATAAGATTAAATAGTTTCAAAAAAAATTGCAATTTATGTAAATGGGCAATAAGTAAAAATGAAATACTTGAATGAACTTCACATATGAAAATAGTTTGTAAACACCATTTCTTGTGAAATTTTGTTGGAATTTAGGTCACGTATCGTCTGGAAAATTAATAAGCCTACAGTAATATTATCGTCTACAAAGTACATATTATTATCTGTATAAGAATTTTATGGTTCGAAGCTTGTGGATATATTTGATAAACGTGACAGAATTGTACTCGAATGTTCGATATTGTTCATAATTATATTTAATGTTTATTTTGAGTTTTGTACAAATTTACAAATTTAGTTTCCAAAATCGTGTAGAACTTTTTAATAAATCTATCAAAATATTGCGTAGTTTCAAGATTCAACTCACTCGTATTTTACTCGTATTTTACACATTATAGGGTTCCGTAGCCAAAGCGGAACCCCCATATATTCGTCATGTCTTTCTGACTACCTCTACGCCATTTCTTCTATGAAACTATGAGAGCTATGCTGTTAAAACTTAGATGTATTCCGAAAACAAATTTTCACGCAAAAATAAAAAAAAACAATAAATTTTAGGGTTTTCATACTTGGAACTAATTTTTTTTCATCAAATCCATAAGTGTGATACCCCATAAGCTGTGAAATACCGATGAACATACAGATATGACGAATCTATAAGTGTTCCATTTTTGTCCTTTGGCTACGAAACCCTAAAAACGTGTCTTGTGCATATTGTTAACATGTTGCTTACCTACCTGTTTAAAAAAATCCTTAACATATTAACAAAGTCATAAAAGTCAGAAAATATATTTGTTTTTTACTTATTTTTTTAGTAGGTTTTTGTTAAGTTCTTACCAATACTCCCGCTCTTTTCGATATTGTTAGCTAGCGTTAAGAAAATCGGGGCGTAATGAATATGCGACTTAACTATGGTGATGACGTCACGATTTTCTAAACGGGGGTAAACTATGTGAAGTTATATTTTTAAAAATATACATACAAAAGCGTCTTCATAAATTGTAAAGCAGCTGTAAGTTACGAGTTAACAGGACCCTCGTCGAGGTATCATGCAAAAACCACTTCTTTAACTTTATCGCCGTTATTTATGGTTAACATGGAGTTTTATCCTGGTTTACATTTCAGATTAAGTTAATTAAATAAAATAGTAAAATATTACACGACTCCAGGCTAGGATCTCATGTTTCGCGCTTATATTTGTATGTATTTACTACTTGTATTACTAGCTGACCCGACGGGTGTTGTCATGTCTTATCTCTAAATATTGAAAATAAAGTTATTTTTTCTTTATTTCAAATTTTCTTCTCACAAAAATTTACAAAACAAACAAAGAAGTAGTGAATTCGTTCATTCCATTCATGCGACATGCAAAAGATAGGTATTTTTGTTTTATTTTTTTATTTAGCGAACAATAAAAAGTTATCGCTACGTAAAATATGTAAAATCCTTTCTTTGCCGCAACACTTTATTAGTACTTGCCATTTTCGCGATTTTGTTGGGAGGGTAAGGTCCAAGTAATAAAGTTCAAGGTACTTTAGATTTCAGTCATGGTCTTGCAAGAAGAAAAGAGGTGTGTGGGACGTATACCAAGAATATATTATTTTATTTATCGATTCGCCATGTACAGGGGTATTGCAAAGGGGAATAGTGAAACTCTACCTTGGCAATTTTCATCGATATAGGTATATCCTATTTGAAACTTAGTTTTTATCAAAGGGAGGATTAGATGGAAGACGGGGAAATGTCTCATTGTCAGTGATTACTGTTATCCACGACGATGTCCATGGGTAATAGTAGCACCAGGAATATGTTAAGGAATGAAAATGCCACTACTCAAACCAAGTCGTACGCTTAAAAGTACTATGTTAGGTAAAAAACAACGGGCTGCACTACACCGGGAGTGGAATATTAACGTTGTGCGTTGTTGATATTTTGGAATGGTTGGGGGAATAATTTTGCTCGAATTTCTTTAATTATCACTATGAAAGTACTATCATTTATGTGGTAGAATACGATATTCATTTATTGCGCCATTGTACACAAACATGACACGAACATTTGCAGAAGCGTCCTGTGCCGTCTTACGATTTTTTGTCTTACGAATCAGGTCACGTGTCCAGACGCGAGTTTAGAAGTTTTTACCCATTCCAAAAAAGTGTGCAACGCCACTAAAGAAGCTTTCACTTAAAAAATACATATACAAACACATATATTATACATCCCTTGCGGCGTTGGCAAAGAATTATGAGTTTTAAGGTTTTTCCAATGACAAAAGACAGCCGACAAGCATTCGACGGTAAGAGACAACCCTGGCCTCTAGACACCATATATGTTACAAGTGCGTTGCCTGGCAGCTACCCTAGCCTCCGGACTGAAACTTAACACTATCCTAAAGGCGACATGAAAAGCTAATTACCCATTTAGCCCTCGCTCGCCTCTTAAGATCTGTCTAACAGGACGGCAGATGGACTATTCCGCAAAGAGTGGACGGGGGAAAAGTGCCACCATCCATATATAATGCCCGAGGAATATGGTCATTAAAGCCAACTTAGCTTTCCCCTATCCCACGATGATCCCTTTTATGTGAATACGATCAACAAAATATATAGCAGCAGGTAAAAAAATGTCTTTAAACATTTAACAGCGAGAATAGTCACACATTGCATACTCAATGTTTCATGTGCACCATGATCATGAAACTTTAAGCTCTGGTCTTTGAAGGTAAATAAAGTCATTTACTTACCGATAGAAAGCCTCCATAAGATCCCTGGCAACAATTTTATTGTTTCCAATGGCGCAATAATAGGGGCCCGGCGGTGCAGGGAATCCACCAGGAGGCCAACCTAACGGCCTGTTATCCGAAGTCGTCAAGAAGAACTCCTGATTGAAACCAAACCAAGGTTCTTCTACCTCTGCTTTTTCGCACAGTATAATACAACCTTTGCGATGATTGGTTGCTAGAATCATAATTATGACGCTTCACTTAGACGACCAAAATATTCCCCAAGTTCAATCACTCAAATCTTTGATACAAATCATGATGAAATATTCCTTTTCAGTATACAGATTACAGTATGTACGGATAAGAATAGGAATAAGTAAGACAGTGGCACCAGTCTGACGAGTACACCTTGATAAAGACTAGCACAATTCAAAATGTTCAATTTTTCAAAACGAAAATATAATTATACTACTTTTATCTTCTATTTCACACTTTGAAAATATTTGAATATAGTCTGGCATGTAATAATTAACCTAACATATTTATTTGGTTACTGGTTTCTCATCAAGCAACAGTATCAACCTGTCATTTTCAGTAGCAATTTTAATTAATTAAATATAAAATCAATATCTCCTCTATGGTCTAGCGGTACGGTGTTCAATGAACCTAAAATAACAGACTGAAGGCATACAATTCCAAATAATATTTACTGGCAGACGTATTAATTATAAAACCAATTGTAATATGAGTTTAATAAAGGAATACGGCAAATTAAATGTACATTTCACAATAATTAAACACATCAAAGTATATTCATTAGTATGTCATGAACTCTTTTTATGAAAATGTAAATCATTTGGAAACGTTTTCGAGAGTGGGTTATAAATGAATTTATTGTGTGTGTTTCCGTACATCCGTTGAACCGTTTTTATTGACATCTGGGACTTTGATCTGTAAAGCTAAAATTTATTTTTATACGTGAGATTCGAAATAGAACTTGTTTCATTTTCAGCGATTTCACCAAGAAAATAATTTTCTCCGTTTTCACACCAACAAATTTAAAAAGAAATCCTTCGCAGTTCTTTCTGTCGGAATATAAAGACAACCTTTTTGAACATCTTGTATCTCCTCTCGGAATTTTTTTTTACTTATACTAATATCTTAGTGTACTGATCTCCATTTAACCAATGGAAAGTGAGCAAGGGATAGAAGTCTACTAAGCTAGAAAATTACTATCCACTTTTTCTTTAAATATTTATATATTAATAATCTTTGAACAATTTTAAACATAACAATTTAGGGGTAGAATATTGTGTAATAGCTCGCCCGGATTGCTGCCACCGTCTTACCTATTCTGACCACCATAGCGTCAGTCCTCGCTATTATCGTATCACGTGCTTAAAGGTCAGGTAATAATCTTGTATACGTGGCCTAACATCCCAACCATTAGATACACACAATTATCATCCATTATGTATGTAGACTACTGCCGACTGTTGTCTCTAACCATCACGAACCGCCTGCTTGTTCACTATTGTTATGTTAAAATGAACCAGCAGCATATTTTTCGACACAAAAAAATTGAAATGGACCCATGTTTCAAGAGTCGATATAGGACAAGGGATCCTGATAAGATGGGATACGGGAATAGATAAATAATAAATAAGGAAATAAATATCACTGGACAAGTTACACAAATTGAAACTAAGCATATTATATGCTTGTGTTATGGGTCAACCATTCTGATGCATAAAAATACTTAAATAGATACCAGAATAAATTTAATAAACACCCAGACCCGGAAATGCTGACATCTAAATGTTCATCACACAAATGCCTGACTCCGTCGGGAATCGAACCCGAGCCTCGCGGTTGATTGATGTAACTACACCAATTAACTAGGCGTGTACGCTAGCCACTCGAACGAGTCGGTCATAGTGTGCGGTCACATGTGAACTATAATATATTATAGCTATTAATTTGTGACCGCAGGTTCTCATTTCAATCACAAAATATCCCTGTGTTAACTCTGTGTTAATGATTCTGTAAATACTTACGCGTTGGTTGGTAATTATACTGGTATGTGTCTGACAAAACCAATATGTGGTTTCCACGTCGAAACGGATCATGATATATCACTTCCGGAAACAGAAACGTATCCGAATTATCCGGAGTAGCTTGACCGGTATTAGCTCCGTCAAAATACCACACGGGCAAGTCTAAAAGCAAAATAATGTTTATTTTAATATTTAACATTTTTATGGGCATAGAAACATAGTCTTCTCCATGTTGGCCCGGGTCCGCTGAATACGTAGACGTACGTCTACGTATTCAGGCATTGTTAAAATATGGTCATCGCTTATATGACCACTGATGGTAATGTGACTTGCGCGCCTAAGCTCGAGGCCGACGGACGTGTGCGACGTTTTTAGGGGACGTCTTCGTGACCTGGGGTTAAGTGAGATTGGAGCATGTTACTACAGCGCTGACATCGATGAATACAGAGACCACGTTATGTGGGAGTGTCCGATGTACGAGGACATCAGACAGAGCCTATTGACAAACATCAGAAGAAGTAATAGTGAGGAGGGACCAATTTACTACCCGGACCTGGTGAGCAGTAGTGATAACTTCAAATCGTTTAGAGTGTTCGCGGATGCGTGGCATACAAAAAGAAGATCCCTGGAGGAATAGGAAAGGAAAACGGTGCGCAAGTGCTGTATCATGTGACGTCCGCCCTTAAGGGGAGAGGAGATATAGGGGCACAGGAAAAGAGAGAAATAACTTGTAGAGAGTCAAGAAATGCACAAGGAAGGGACCCTAAGAGCAGACCTTGTGCATCTCTCACGATTCGTCTCTTATAACTAAGACGGTTGGTAGAGCCATGGGTGGTGGTGGCTCGTGATGGTAAACTGATGGGCAGCAACTTACCCAGTTAAGTATCCACCGCCTTCTAGTATGTAAGGCGGTGGATTCTTAATGCCGCCATAATTTCTCTATTTCTTTCTGGCCAAGAGTAGCCCGTTAGACTTGCACAATAGGTCTAATCCCGGCTACAGGACAGTGACGCATTTGTAATATCTATGGTGTCTATAGGCCACGGTTATCTGTTACCGTCAGGAGATTCGTGTGCTTGTTCGTTGACCTCTCAAATAGAAAAGTCAAAAGACACCGCCTCACATATCCTGCCGACATTTTGACATGTTTCGGTTCGGATAGCAAAGATAATAGGTAAATTTGTACTGTATCCCGCCCACAAGGTAGAGACGCCCAAGTAGGAACAGCTACCACGGCTCAGAACAATGGATCCGAGTCAAAGGCCTCTAGAATCAAGCTGTTACTTGAGTGCATAGCGATATACACGGCTTAAAAGGACGGATCGCCTCTTCGGCCTAGAGGTCCGGTGATGGATTTCACTTCATTAGGCTTCAGTTGGGCAATCAAACTAATAATAATTTCTATTTTCAAAAAAAATAACGTTATCTGGATTGGATATGTGAGCGGTTGGCGATAGGTTTGTCACTTATCACGTTATGGGACTTACTGTCTTCAGCTATTCGTGGATGCCCTTTTTGTACCTTTGCCTATTCCTTTGGTGATACGTGGAAATCACTTACCATTAGCTAAACCACCTCACTCATTTGCCAGCTATTCAATAAAAAGCACTATGGTAATTCTAATGGTAAGAAATAAATATAAAGTGCCACAACCAACTTTCACTCGCAGTTTAGGTCGCGTGCTAAAGAATATTCTTTTCTAATAAAAAAAAATAAGAATCTCAAAAGATGTGTCGAACAAAATAAATTATTATCACTGCTTTGGGGTCAAAGCTCACAACGAAAGCGTGGGCAAGGAGAAAGCTCACGAAATAGCCAAAAATGTAGTTAGTGAACTAATAAATAAAAAGCAATATTTTCCTGTCGCAGTTTTGAAAAATGGGACAGAAGATATGAAAACGGAGAGGCTACAACAAACACAAAAATATTTCAAAAAACAGTACCAGCCTATAAACCAAACAAGAAGCTGAACCCTGTGATTATATTATTATAATAACATAGATAGGTATATATGAGGCACGGTGCATTTTCATTACACTTGATCAAATTCAAGTGTAAAATGAGCTCGTCATGCACATGTGAACCAGGAATAATAGAAATGATAAAAAATAGAACAAATAATTTTCGTATGTGCCATATTTAGCAAACAAGGATATGAACTTAAAAAGATATAGACGAAAACTTTGAGAAACATTTGTTGCTAAATAACACCACTACAGATGTTTCTTAACATTAGACTGAAATAGCTTAAATTTATACAGGAAAAATTAAGATTTTAGTTTTTGCCTAGTTTCCTCGTAGTCGAACAGAAAAAAAGTATCTTATAACCTTCTCCTAGTTTAAAGCTACCTCTCCATAAATTTTCAGCCAAATTGGTTCAGCCTTTCTTGAGTTATAAATAGTGCAACGTTGAGTTAAAAAAGAAAGTCATACTTTATATATATAATATAACAAAAAATAATAAGTTATATTTATTTTAAACGGCATGAAATATAAAAGTAAGAAAGATAGGTAAGATATTAAAAAAATAAAAAAATGAAATCCCAACTGGAAGACGAAAAGGTCTACTTGAACAGCATCAGAAAAGGTATGGCGGTGGTACCAGTTCGGAAATGTTGTCGCAAATCTGTACCGAAGTACAAAAGTAGAGGTATTTACACAATTTGATACTCCCTGCCTATCATACACTGGACTTAGCGTGATTGTGTATATATGTATGTAAGTACTATTAAATTTCAATATCTTACCTTTGTTCGTTTCGGGCACAAAATCAAATGTTCTGTCCTTAGAACGAAGGTTTATACCAGTACTGTCAACCCAGACGTAGTTGGCAAGAACAGCTTCGCAGGGTACTTCCAAATCTTCATACTTACGCATAGCCGCCTTATTTAACGCTACTGGGACTGTATTCATTTTGAACGATTGAATTTACTGTAAATAAAATTTATATAATTACTTCACTTTGTAAAACAACTTTTTTACTTGACCTTAAATATACTTTTTTTCAAGCAATATTTATCCTAAGCCTACCAGTCACGGTAAGCCGTTGAAACATTAAGATAATGCGTTTATCTGAATGAAACACTTGTTAAACTTTGTCATAATCGGTTCAGGTGTTTAGTGATTAAAGAATAAGAAACGATTTTCCAAACACTGGAGACACCCAGAATCTTTCACAATTAGAAGTTTTTGTCAATTGCTTCCAATACGCATTAAATTATGTAATTATTCTATTCGTATCTCTTAATGAATCGGGATATAAAGTATCTACCTTACATCATTCACCAGGATGACCTGTAATGGATAGTACTTAGTCTATAAAGATTTCGGCTTTCTAGCAAATATCATAAAATGGAAAATTAAATTGAAATTAAATGAAAATCGACAAAATCTCTGTGTATTTTTTAACTAAGAACCATTTCGATTAAGTCAGCTTAAAAAAACCTTATAGAAATAACAATTAGGTTTAAAATAAAATATTTCTTTGATATTACACATTTTGAAGAATGTGTGTATGTCCCATTTTTACAATTGAACGGAATTAACAATGTTAATGATTTGTAGCTTAAAACTGTGTTTGGTAATAGCAATGACATAGGCTGTTTTTAACCGAGTTAAAAAAAAACGAGGAGGTTGTTAATTCGGCCGGTATATATTTTTTATGTATGTACTCCGATTTCTCCGAGGTTTCTGAACCGATTTATGTAATTCTTTTTTTGTTTGATGCGGAATAGTTTCGAATTAATCCCGTAAAATTGTTCAGGTTGGCCTATTAGTTTTTATTTTATGGGCATTTTTTATCTAGTTTCATCTATTTCGATGTCTATTTTTATTAAATTAAATCAAATCAGCAATAAACTTCAAATTTTTAAATA
>NJDC01003124.1:301073-316157 GCA_002245475.1 Calephelis virginiensis
AGAAGTAGCACATGACATGCACATGCGGCGCATGTTTGCTAGAATTAGCCAATCGGATTCCAAATCTGTATAAAAACATCTCCATAGCAAAGTCTTTTGTAATAGTAAATTATATTGATATTGTGAGACAATAAACAATTAGTGTTCTTAAAGAAGCATGGGAAATGTGCCAAAGTTAAAACATCTTAATTCTTAATGTTTAAAAAATGTATACACCAAATTCCGTAAGAATAGTTGACTAGAGTCAACATGCGCCTTTTAGGTTAAAAATTTTTAGCTCGCCTCGGAAAATTATGATGGAGGTGTCGTTCATTAATATTTAAAATTTTTCTAGAGGGTTGAAAATACGGCCGAAAACGGGAACTCTCGCTTGCGTAAGCTCCGCCTACTTTGGACCTTTAACGAAGAAATATTATTTAAGCTTATTAAATATGAAAATTAAAAAATGAAAAAATTCAGACACCTATAGGATAGATCAATGAACAAAAATCCGGCGATCAAAATTTTTTATCGCAATTTTTCATTCAAATATCCATTAATTAATTAACCTTTTTTCAGACATCAACATTGAAAGTATGATAGTTGTTAATCTATTAACCTGGGTTTTTTTTCCTTTTATGGAGCTATCATACAAAGGCTATAGAAAACATTCCCGTTGGAAAAATTAAAAAAATCACTTGGTTATTAACAATTTACTTAAGTTAAAAATTATCAACCTCGTTTAAACACACTTTGGAAAAGCCGCTTCAATCTTTCTCTGCAATTTGTAATGTTGTTATACTTTTCTATCTGAGATGTACTTAAATAAAATTAAATATATTTCTTATATAGATAGATTGTAATAATATGTATTTTATTCTATGAGATTCTTTCACCGGATCTTTTCAGTATGTGTTTCCGGTCCGGCAGTATTTTATAAAAATCCCAACGCGCACAAATACAAGTGGTATTACTTATATGATCCACTTGAATCAAGTTTTTTTTCTGATTCTGATTCTTAGAAACATAAACTTTCTCTAGAGATGAAAGATTTTAATGGGGACTTGATAATCTTGGACTAGGATTTTAAGCTTCATTGTAACCTTATCCCATCCTCTGGGCTGGTTCTTGATTGTGTGACAAACAAAAAAAATGGTGGTGAAACAGAGACAACGTTGCCTACGATTGGATATGTGCCTGGTTGGCTAGTATAAGCTTAAACTCATCATACTTTAGGACTAACGACTGCACTTAGATACGTGAATCATCATTAAATCAGTCATTACATCTACATTTTTCATATAAAATTGTGACTTAATGATAGATTAAATATTAATATCTCTGAGTGCGGCACATGAAGCTATATTACTACTGGAGGTTACACTCCTAACAAAGACCAGCAGGGTTGCTCTCGAAGCTCGATTCATGAAATATTGGAATAGAGTATGTTATTTTAGGTACTATTAAGCACAACAATAGCTAAATATTAACGTTTATTAAATAGTAAACAATAAATTATTTTATCCGATTAGTTGAATTTATTTGTAAATAAATGTTAATAATCCGCTAGTACTGTATTCAAAAGTACCTAAAATACATATACTATTCCAATTTCCAAACAGCATGATATCGAGTTTCAAGAGTAACCCTTCTAATGTAATTTTCTATCATAACTAACTCGAACGTACCGCCCTTTTTTCTACGAGTCTTGTGATGTGTCAATTAACAAAATAGAAATGAAAGAGAGGTCAGTATATTAGAGTAAGCCAGTAGTATCTAGAAATTAAATCCGATCTTTCTTAGGATTGTGTCTTATAGTAATATTATAGCTTAAAGTATAATAATGTGGCCATTTATTTTCGCCTATTTGTGGGTGTACCTCGGCCTAATTCTTTGAGAATACGGATGTTAATAAGTTCTTATTTTTAGTTTTAAGTGCCTTACAAAACACTATTTATTGTGTATAGAAAGTTTTCGTTCTTTCTACATAAGCACTTATTATTTGGTAACCGATAAATGATTTCAGGTGCTATTCAAGTAGAGAATTCATTAGCGAATACCTGTGCCGGCTGGTCGGCAGTATCGTTGATATCTCACCAGTTTGTAGCTCCGAAAGATGGTATATCTGCTACTGCTATAGGATGGGGACTTGACAGGTATTTTAGTTATTATTATCTGTTGCTTAAGGAAATGTTTTAGGTATGCGTGACACTGCACTGTGTTGCGCAATCGCGTTGACTCAGTTCACCGCTTCGGATGTTCAAAATGTTTTAGCAGGCAAAGTAGGGCTGCACATGCTATATAAAATAATCAGCAGAAGTGGTGAGCAGACTGTGTGCACTTCGTTCGCTGGTCACTTCTCTCGTTCTTAAGGATTGAGCCTTATCGCAATTTCAAAACCGACTAAAACGGGGGGTGTTTGAAATGTGTGTACGCGTGCGTGTGCGTGAGTGAACAAGTTGGTTCTTAGCTAGATTCTAAAGGTTTCGTCTCGTGTTTATTTTATTATTATTGTATTTTTTAAATGTTGTTGTACAGGCGGATTTCCTATAGGTGAGAAATACACCCCACCTATAAAACTCAAAGATAGTAATAGGGGTTACCAAACTGCCACGAAACTGCCACGTTAACATTTTCTGTAGACAAATATAACCACCGCTTTACCTATTCCTGCTGCCATAACGTCATGGCGTGTTCTGTTTTGGAGGGTAAGGTAGCCGGTAAACTTACTTTTGCTCGAGGCCTAACATCCCGGCCTCAGGTTGGCAACGCACTCTTACCACCTTTGGTGTCTCTAGGCGTCGGGAATTTCTTACCATCAGGAAATCCGTCTGCTTGTTTGCCTTCCAATATTATAAAAAAATAGAATGTGTATTATGTTTCAATTATTTATTACATATGTTTGATATTTTCTATCATCGGCACTTGGTTAAGCTTCCAAATATTAATGTTTTTAAATGAATAAACACTTGTTCTGTTTTACATATCACGTACGTTAGTGGTACACCAAACAGTACAAGTGTTTATTCATTTAAAACATTAATTATTTAAAACATAAATTTTCAATGTATCGTAGATGCAAAACATGTTTTTGCGCTTCTCGCGCAAGACAAGACAATTTAATTTTTTTTATTTATATATCTACAGATACGATATCAATGATGGATCAACATTACCCAGATATCCATTGATGGCCTACGAAAGTCTTATGTTCTCAGAAAATTGTCCTGGAAATCAAGACTACAGGTATCTTTCTAAAGATTTCTAAGGTTATATACATACCCCAGATACGCTGAGATATTTTTATGGCATCTCGCTTATTAACATTTAAAGGTTCTAATTATTTTTTCTAAGTATGTAAGCTATACTCTCCAAAATTGAACAGGCAAAAGGAATCTGAATGGCGATTCGAATCTTTAAAAACGTGTGGTAAGTATAGGCGCATGTTTTGAAAACTGCCTATGAAAGCGAATGATTTGAGAAAGAAATTGCAAACAAGTCTCCACAGCATTTTATGTTTTATGGCAAAGCAGCGAACAAGCACGCGGCTCCCTGATGGTAGAGACTTTGAGCATTATTGTGTATTAAAAGCGTTGACTTATACGTATAAGTACTTAATTTGTTTAAATTTGGGTTAGACCAGTTAGTATTATTTGTCGAGGGATATTTATTTCTTTATTATACAGTATGGTGTATCTAACAAGCCGAGCTACTAAAAAGTACTTGCCAAGTACTAAAATGTCAATTCTTCATTACCATATACTTGTCATCACTAAATACTAAAACAGCATAAATAAATAATAATAAAATCAATAATTATTAAGTGCAGTAAAATTGCAACCATCCGACACCAACTATTTTAATTATCATGTTGCAAGTTGATAAATTCTTTTTTAAAGGATGGCAAGTGGTTTTGAAATTGTCCAATATAAATTTTACTATCACCATTATAATCTTGACGACCTCATTAATTTAAATTCAAAAAGTAGCACTCATTATTCTTTATTAAATTATATAACCTCTCGTTGGATCATGATAAAATAAATATGGTACCATTCAGGAATCTAAAAACTAACCATCAAAATCGGTTGGCTATTGATAGATTAATCGCGTAGCAAACCTTAATTTTTTTCATATTTTTTTTAAATATACATACATACATATGAATTGTAAACCTCTCCTTTTTTGGAGACGTTCAAAAACTAATCAAAACGCGTTGATATTTAGGCGAACTAGAAGTAGCTTCAAAATAAAAAATGAGTGTTTAATAAAACGTTTTATCGTATGAAGTAAAAGGCAGAGTGCTCGGTCCCAATTATTTTTAACAGTAATAAGAGATATCAGGAACGGTAAACTTACAAAATATATTGTTCAGCAATCCAGGCTTTTATAAGATTTTTTTTCTCAACCGTTAAAAGTGTTTTTAGAACTTATAGAAAATTATTTCCTTCTTTTAAGTTCCGCTTAATATTGATAATATTGAATTGAATTTACCTGAAGAGCTTCATTTTAAAAAGAATCCTATCTTTTCAAATTTATTATCTTATCAAAATTTAAATTTGGTGAACTAAAAAAATCCCAATTTGCCAAGGACAATAAATAAAGTACAGTAATAATTACCAAGCGTCTGACTTAAAACTTAGGTTGTTATAAATTTTTTGTCCCATTTCAATTATTATGTCACTCATTCTTTAATTTTAAATTTAAATTTCACTCAGTTATATTTGCGAAGCTTTGCTCCTTGTGTCTTCTATCTAACAAAAGCACGCGTTTTCTAATGAATTCACTTGCATGTGATCCAAATAATAACTAAAACGCTCTTTTCACCTACAAATCGGTACAGAAGTGTCACCATTTTGGACGAAATTTAAAAAAAATCGGCCACTTATGGAACTGACTTCACAAGTCAATAGACCAACGGGTGCGAAAGCCGGATCAAGCGCGAAATGTTTCTTTAAATTTAATTCTATGAAAATATTGTGAAAAATTGTACGGGATTTACACCCAAAGGCCGACGAGACAGGATTTTTTTACTCTCACAGTTTTAATGGTTTTCATCAAGGAACTCAATTGAGTTCAAATAACTTTTTGGTAGGTTAAAGAAAAAGCTTTAGAAAATTTATTTAAATTTTTCTTTCAAATCCATGGTGAAAAATAAAATAGTTTTTTTTTTCAGCAAATACAAGGAACACTCTAACAATGAAATGGATACTAAGAACGTTTATTGTTTACTGCTCCCTGCGTACTCCACCGAGGAAAATGATGCTGTTCACGGAGCATTTCTTTTGATTGGGGGGAAATTGATCGCGTTATACTTGCAGGTGAGTATTCCTGGTCGTATTATTGCCATATTCGTTTTTGATGAATGATAATATTAAGACATTTATAAATTTAGTAATTTTTTTATATCAAAAGACATCGAACAAAACACGTGGCTTCCCTGTTGGTAGGAAAGGACTGCCATAGATTGATAGAGACCATAGATGTTGTAGATGCGTCGCGTTGCTGTTTTGTGGGCAGGGAGTTAGGACAATTGGGCAAGTCTACCAGATACCCTATTCTTCATCCTGAAATTGACATTGTCGTTATGGCAGTAGGAGTAGGTAAAAGGCGGCGGATTTCTGTCAGGGCAAGAGGTAATATAGTAGACAATAAAATAGTTTACCGGACCGTTGAAAATTTGTTTACTGAAATAAAGGATCAGCTATTTTCCTCTACAGCAAGCACAGCACTCTATCACCAGTGGTCTCGTTGCCAGGCAGGCCGGCAAATGGTCTATTCTAAACAGAGGATCCGGACCAACATGGGCAGTTAGAGTTATATTGTGTATTTTTAATATTCTCGGATTAAGAACTCTTTTAACCTTAACCACAAAACGAAAATGGCATAATTTTATACTGGTTACTTAACAAATCTTATTTTTTTTACTTTTTTTTCTGAAAACTTACATCTAACTAACAAAGTACAAGTTTCGCCAAATTGCGAAGAAGTTTGTTGGCGTTTGTTGTTGTTAGAGAGTTTGAATCTTAAATATTTTGATTTTATTTTTATTATTACAATAGTGACGTCAACATCTGACGGTTGTCTATTACCATCTGTAATGAAGTTGCATTTTGATATTCTTTTTTTATTTTCTTTTACAACACGGTTAAAAATAAGGGGTTTCTTCGCGTACTGCCTACAAAGAATTTAATAAGACATTCCATTGTAACCACGAGTAGAGGCTGCGATTGCACTGGCTCCAGGAATTCGATGTAGTTGCAAGTCGATTGCGGAGTAACTTCGACAGAAATACAATTTAGACTAGACGTCCATTACACGATTAGTTATGCTGTCAGTTTTTACCTATAACCTAGCGATGAAGGTGACTGGTGTTTACATCAAGCTAAAATAATTACATTTGTTAATCAATATTTAAACATAATTCAGTGGCAGTAAGACTAACAACAAAACGTACCGTGTTGAGGATGCCATATGCACCATTTCCTTAACTTAAAGGTTGAAATCATAAAAGTTAAAAGTTTTGTGAATTTAAGGCATAAAACTTAACCGCGTAACGTAACCGCTACTGTCGTGTTCACTATCTAAGCAAAGTTTGTCCTGGAACCAACAAACAATGTTGTGTAATGATTGAAACATGTACTTTATTATTTTTTTTTTTCTGGAGTTTAATCCATATCATGCACGTTCTCTTTTTTATTTCTAAAAAAATGGTTTGGTTGTTGTTTAAAGTTATGCTTTCTTAGAAAGGTTTCATTTTTTTATTACATGTAACTTCAAGCATTTCAACAATGATGTAATAATGCTTCACAACATTTACGACTGATCAACCACCATCTTTCTTTGATTAATATGTAATATGTTATGTGAACGGAATCTGACAATTCATATTTTATCGTAATGTATGAGAAACTTATTTATATTTGAAGTCCTTTGTAGTAGTAGTAAGTGGGCGTTAAAAGCGAAAACGAGAACTTCAAAATATTTATTAGTCAAAAAATGAGTGATTAAGAAAAACAAACATTATATCGTATAAAAGAGCCCAACACTATAAGCTAGGATTCAATTGTTTTAAATACGTATCAGACATTTATTACTAGCTGACCCGGCTGACATTGTTGTGCATCTTTTTAGTCGAGTTAAAAAAAAAGATGAGGTTCTCAATTCGGCCGGTACATACATTCTTTTATTTATACACCGATTTCCTCGTGGTTTCTGGACCGATTTACGTAATTCTTTTTTTGTTTGCTGCGGAATAGTTTCGAATTGATCCCATAGAAATTTGATTCAGCTAGGCCCATTTTTTTTATTTTATGAGCATTTTTTACCTATTTTCACCGATGCCAATGTTTAATGTTGATGTTTTTTTTTTTTAATTTAATCATGTCAGCAATAAACTAAAAAGTATTAAATACAATAACTACGTTACTTAAAACCGACTTCGAAACTAAAAATTAATAAAGATTTAACATTAATTTTATACTACCTATTATTAATTATATGTGCAATTTACTAACAGGTTTGAAGTCGGTGCCAATCCAATTTAATACTTACTTATAATATTATTATTAGTTTAAGGCTTGGCGCCGACTTCTAACCTATTAGTAAATAGCACATATAAGTAATAGATGGTATATAATTAATATTAAATGTTTATTATTTTTTAATTTTTAGTTTTGAAGACGGTTTTAAGTAACGTAATTATTTTTATTTAACGTGATTTTATTAAAATAATTTGGTTTGAGTCACACTTGTCACTTGAGCGTATAAAAAATAGATGTTGGCCGATTCTCAGACTTAATAAATAGGCTCACAAAATTTCATGAGAAATGGTCAAGCCGTTTCGTAGGACTACGGGAACGAACATTGTGACACGAGAATTTTTATACGATAAAAACTTCTTTTAATGTTTTAAATTATTATTTATTTATTTGGTATTACAGGAAGAACGTTTTTCCTGGGGAGTACAGTCAGCTCAATACACTGGCATCTGGCATCTTCTACAGTGGATACAAGATATCGCAAGAGAGCCACAAAATCAAGACTTATTATATCCTTTTGACGTTTAGTTTTTGTTTTTCGATTGTTTTTATTTATTAAATTTATAGCTATCCTTTGGATTTTTTAAATCTAATTTAAGTTGGTTTAATATTTGACTACACTATTGCATGCCCGGTTGGTCCGGGCTTCTTTGCAAAATAGACCATCTGCCTTTTTGTCAGGCTTCTCGTAAAAGGCGAGCATAGGCTTTCCGTCACTAACACCGTGGCATCCTACTAGGTTGTAGAGTTTCACAGCGACTTGTCCGGATTGGTACCACTGCCTTACCTATTCCTGTCGCTATAACGTCATGACGTGTTCCGGGTTGGAGGGTAAGGTAGTCGGTAAACTTACTTTTGCTCAAGGGCCTAACATCCCGGCGCCTCAGGTTAGCAACGCAACATTACCACCTTTGGTGTCTCTAAGCGACGTCAATTTCTTACCATCAGGAAATCTGTCTGCTTGTTTGCCTTCCATTATCATAAGAAACCAAAGATCCGTGACATTTGAGTTGTCGCAAGGGTTAGTATCAGTGTCAGCACTCAGTAGCACGCTGCAGTACCTACTTATATTGGCATACCTGTTTACTATTATGAAAGTCACTTTGCTCGTTTATCTTATATCATAACGAATTTATAGAAATAAATGTAAAACTTAAAGATAAATTTTGATACCTACATATCAAATACAGGTCAATATAAATTAACCTAAATTATTGGTCCAAAAAAACAATACTTAAAAAAAACCATAAAAAGAGTGCCCTTGTAAAGTTCAGCAAAGCATATCTAATATCTTGGGCGAGTACTATTTGCCTTCAAAGATCTGTTTGTTTCCGCTATGATCGAACTTTGGAAATCGATTTTTTCATTTTTAATAACCAGATATTAAAATTTATGTTTAAAAAGTATTCATTACATTGTAATCCGAGAAAATATAGTTTTAAGTTTGCGAAAAGAGGTACCGTCAACCGCAGTTACTTTGACTTCAAGGGTAATTTTGACAGTTTTTGGGGCTACTTTAACATTGTGTCGAAAACCTCTGTTAACGCGTACGCAGCATTCTCGCGCCGCTCGTACTGGCGAGAATTGCCTCCGACAGAAGTGCGAGGCGTGCGGGGCATCAAGAAGAGACAATAATCAAGAAGAATCTAGAAAATACATTCAATTTACCGACATTCAACAAGAAATATTGGAGTATGAACCGGCTGTTGAGTCACCTTTCAATGCTTGCTTTCAATTACTTTCATTAGTAATTGAAAGCAAGCATTGAAAGGTGCAATCCTTGATGATCCTTCTACCTCAGGGATTCCCTCAACTTTATCTGAAACCCATGTATACCTTGATGGTCCATCTACCTCAGGAATTCCCCCAACTTTGAATGAACAACCGCAAAAGGATCAAGCTTCTTCGGAAGAAGATACAAATTTAGCTTAATTCGTCCGCAAAAGGCGCAAGAAGAACAAGGGAAAGGAGAACGAAAATCTTTGCTACATCTGCAAATGCGATTTTAGATATTATTTCAATGCTCGAGACTAGATTCGTTGCATTACATGTGGCATGTGGGTCTGCGGCATGTGCAATAGTAGGTCAAAAAATCCAGCCTATGAGTGAGTTGTCTGCGAAGACGTAGATTTATTTTTGAAGTTATACTTCTTTTGGCGCGATTGGGAAAAATGATGAGAGTGAATTTTTACGATGAGCGTGCACACAGACAGAGATAAATGTGACAGTATGAAGTTAGTTGCTACCGACAGAAAAAAGCAACAGCCTAAAGTTAGTTGCGAACCTTTTTATTTTTAATTGCGTCCGAACCGTTAGAGTTAGAAAGTTGCTTCCTCAGAAGTTATTGATCGGTTATATAAAATTTCATTATTTTTTAAGAAAAAAAATCCAAAATGGCGGAAAAAAGGTGGCCGCCATACAAATTTAAAAAGGCTGTAGATTTTTAACGGTTTGAGAATTAGATTTGCTTCCATAGTGAATATTGCTCAGTGTTGCCAGGGCTTTTTGGATTTTTTAATTTTTCAAGATGGCGGCCATTTTTTTATTTTTTTAAAATTTTTGAAGTTTCGGGTCAAGTCGCCAAACGTGAGTTTTAAGGGGTAATCGGGGACGGGGATTTCGGATTTTTTATTAATTTTCAAATCCAAGATGGCGACCGGAAGTTATAATTGAAAAACCGCCACGGCAGTCCTAGCGTAAAAGTTGTTTCTGTATAGGATAGCATACATTTTGAAAGTAATAAATAAGTTGTAACATCTGATCTACCATGATCTAGTAAAAAGTTAGGTGACGGCCAGCCTAAACGAAAAAGCATGGAGGATTGGACATGGTGCCAGTTTGTAGGGTTCAGGTAGCAATTAACAGAACTTATGAAAAAAAAATCAAAATGGCCGCCATACAATAATCGATTTTTTAACAATTTTTAAGATTTGAACCGTTATAGATATACTTTATACGGGTGTCGTTTGAGACATAATCGGGGGTGCCGATTCTGAATTTGGCAGCCATATTGAAATCCAAGATGGCTACCGGAAGTTATTATTGAAAAACCTGTATGTTATACTTAGAGTAAATCTTTATGAACTCTTAAATAAAGCTTAATTAAAAAGTAAGAACTATAAAATTTTGCTAAGCGAAAAATCGTAGCGAGTCTGAGACACTGCCACTTTTTAAGCTTAGGTGGCAATTAATAGAAATAAAAAAAAGTTGAAAATTCGGAACACAAAATGGCTGACATCCAAAACAAAATTTTCTGAAAAATTGCTATTTTCGCAACTGTTTAATAAAATAACCATATTGGTATCATTTGAGACAGTAACGAGGGTGCAGATTCCGAATTTGGCAGCTATTTTAAAATCCAAGATGGCAACCAGAAGTTATTGCTGAAAATCTGCTACAGATACGATTGAGTAAAAAATTTCGTGTCATCGGATATATTTTGTTCTTAAAATAATAAATGCATAACAAACCTTTAACTTTCTTAAGCTGGACAAAACTTTGACAACGGCCTGTCGAAACAAAAACAAATAGCGAGTTCGAGACAATGCTACTTTATAGAGCTCAAGTGGCAATTACCAGAGCCTCATGAAAAAATTTCTAATTTTCAAAAACAAATTTGGCCGCTGATAAACACCAATTTCCGCTTAATTCTATTTTTTTAAGATTAAAGCACCGCAAGCTCACAGAGTAGCACAAGCTGCTACTCGCGAGCTGCTTGAAGCGCGCGCAGCATGCGATATGAGGAGTTTGAATGAGTATGACCTCTAAATACACTCGATTAAGTTCCTACAAGGAGAAAAGACTTCAGCATTATGATTTTACTTGGTGCTATTTTTAAGATTCAATATGGTGGCTTAGCGCTTAGTTGAAAAAATCTATTTGAGTATCGATGTAAATGTCTAAAGAAGTAGACTGAAGTACCGCGTTCGGCCTGCGGCCTTACTGTGAGCTCAAGGTGCTACACGCGAGCTGCTTGCAGCTCGCGCAGCAAGCGATATGAATAATAGTTTGAATGAGTTTGAACTCTTAAGTACACTTGAATAAGTCCCTTCAAGCGAGAAAAATCCCAGTCCTTTACTTTACTTGGTGGCATTTTGTGAAATTCTATATGGAGAATTCACCTATGGGAAATACAGTTTGAGTGTCAACTTCAATGTCTAAAGGATGTTGTCAGAAGCACCGTGAGAAGTATAACTTCTTACGTGCGTACATGAGTACACACACTTTTTTTTTTATTTAGTTATCGTTACTTCAGGTCCTTGCTCATAACAAACACATTGGCTGAGATTTTATTATTTTTAAATTTTATTTTCCTAATCTTTTTTAGACTTTTAAGTTTTGTTGTCCAAAGTCTTTTGATTTTTTTGTGATCCCAAAAATTTTTTTGAAGTCTGATTAAGTAATAATAGTATCATAAGAAAAGAAGCCAATGATAGTATCCTAAGAAACAAAGGAATATCATTTGTAAGTTTTTCTTTAATAAAATTTGTCAATTAGATTGAATAAAAACTGTTTTTCATTTAATTTACAAGTTTAAAGTAAAAATATTGAATTTTTTTTTTGTTAAAATGATGTCATTGTAACCCACACGTTAGACATCTATGACAATTGAGTATCAATTTAAGGCCATGTTAAAGAAACCCCACACACGGGGTCACTTTGACAGAACAATAAAAAAATACATAAAAATTTTGGGTTCAACTTTTGTATGCATTTTATAGCCAAAGGTCCCATTGATCTATTGGAATAAACCGGAATGATTTTCAACCTTAAAATAAAAAGTTACATAGAAATAACTTCTAAAACCAGTTCAAAGTAACCCCGGTTGACGGTAGCTTTACAAAACTCGGTTCCTCGAG
Organism: Calephelis virginiensis; assembly: GCA_002245475.1. NCBI lineage: Eukaryota > Metazoa > Arthropoda > Insecta > Lepidoptera > Riodinidae > Calephelis > Calephelis virginiensis. The sequence goes on from NJDC01003124.1 coordinate 313,453, forward strand.
TTCTAAATATTCCAGATTTGTAGTTATATGTTTTGGCCATAGACTCACTCTTCTCATGGCTTTTGGCAAACATAGCATTTAAGAGTGAAATCTTTACTCATTCTATGTTAAACCATTTGTGTATGTGCCAACTTTTATTTTTACCGTGTGTTTATTTTTCGCAAATAACATAAATTCTTTCTATAATATAATTATCAAGCTGTGCTGTACAGTCTATGTATATAGAATAAGAAGCCTATTACGTATGGGTGGCGGGCAACTTATAGTATTGGTGATTGGTTTGATGTTAGCATTTGCTTTGGCGTCAAGCAGGGCTATGTGTTAAACGCTTATTTATCTTGTATTGGGACAAATGCTTCCAACGGTTAAGATCAGAGAACGTGGGAACGTGTGTGGGTGATCAAGTGCTGAACTGCCTGCTCCATGAAGAGGATGTTGTACTTTTGGGCTCTACAAACACTAGTCACAGTTACGAAAGACAATTCTAATAAAATTAACTTGCATTTGAATGCAAAGTAATGGTATTTGAAAGATACATGGCAATACAATGGATGTAAGAGTTGCAGTTGATGATGTGTTGAAATCTTGAATTTTTATCTTGATAGTGCTGTTAACGGGATTAAAGGGACACCGTGTTTATAGAAAAGAAATTATGTCCAGGAAATAGTGTAAATGGAGCGTTGGAAAGTGAAGTTTTATTACAAGGCAAGTAGACTCTTATAATCTGCTTCACATCGCATACCTAGCCTTAGGTATCTGTAATAGTAAAACCACTAGCAAAGATAGCGTTAAATTGAAATATAATTTTACTTATTGGTGGCTTAAAGTGGCTTCATTTGTTACCCAGGCTGTCTGCCCCCAAGATGTCGGCACATTAATCAAGCTTATAAAGCTTATAAAAGCTAAGTCATAATTTGCATATGTAAATACTGTTTTTGTATTACAAACAAGAGTTATTCGAGCTATTTATATCATAATGTATGGACTTCCCTTCGAGAATATTTCTAAGAAATAAATATTTTAACCTCGAGTTCTCTCTCTCTCAAATCTAGTGTAATTAAAAAAAATGGTGTTTGTTTACAAATAAATGTTATGTTTACGATGTAAATGCGAGGAACAAAAACAATCTTGCTAGATTGACAAAACTCGTTTCCTTAAAATAAGTAAATCTTTTTTGAGTGATTTATACGTATCTGCAATAAACTGCCCCGTGTTATTAGAGATCTATTGTTAAATAAGTTAAAAATTGCTTGTAATGATAAATGAACCCAAAGTTCACTGTATCAGACTTGCAATATTTATCAAAAGCGGTCAAGTCAGACTCGCTCATGAAGGGTTCCCTAGCAGCAATCATAATAATATAACTGATCTTTCAGTTCATTCACTTCACATCACTACATAGTATGAAACAAAGTTGCTTCCTCTGTCCCTATGTTCTTTTGTATGTTTAAATCTTTAAAACTATGCAACGGATTTTGATGCGGTTTTTTTATAGATAAAGTGATTGAAGAAGAAGATTTATATGCATATTTCATAACCGTGTGAAGCCGGAGAGGGCCGATAGTTTCATATAAACTATAATCCAGTGGTTGCAGTTTATGTCACTTTCACAGCGCCTTCACTTAAAAGTTAAGTGCTAGGTACTTTAAGTGTTGTGCTACAAAAAAAAACTAACTAAATCTCATTCAAACCAATTTTAAGTTTTGTTGTCATCTTATTTTAGAAGTTAAAGAGGGGGGGGGGGTACATTGTAACGAAGCAATAGTTTTCTGGTCAAACTTTCCGAATAGAATAGAATATTTTTTATTCGAAGTAAGTATTCACAAATACATTTTTCGAAAGTCAACAAATTGTGCACATACAATTACCTACTATACCAAAACGGTACCGCTGCCATTAAATCCGTGCTGCGGCGCGCGCCGCGTCAGCGAGCGAGTCATCTTTTCAACGACTGAACTCCGACCTCAAAACGCTAAGCAGGATTCCCATGATTGGGTGAGTGCCTTCTGGAAACTTCCATAGTGCCGTAACATTGTAATCCTTGTTTGCTATTTACTATTTTGTTTTCTTTTGCTATTTTAGTGGACTAAAAGTCAAAATATATAGTTGAGAATAAACTAATTTTGGCATTTCTCGAAACGAAAATATTTTCGACTAGGTTTTGGTCGCGTTGCTTAGGTCCCGGTTAATATCTGATATATTTAACTGAAGTACTATAAATTATTCTCTTCTGCAGCGAGGTCAGTTGTGGGCTTGGCCTTTGGCTAGTGCTAGGACTATCTGCACTTCCACGTGGCACGTAATAATTTAACTACAAGTCTGAACGTTTTTTGGAATAGATAATTAATCGTTATTGCTGTAATATTGTTTCCGATTGTTGTAATAAACTGTTTAAGTAAATTAGCCTGGCCATACTTTAGATTGTCGTGTACGTGTCTTTAATCTTATAAGTAAACCTTTTAATTTCCGCTTGACCTCTTGGTGCTTTGTCATAATACCATGTGGCCTGCGTGGCAGGCCAGTCAAATGTAAGGGTGGAGCAAGTGGGCACCGCCCTCCATTTTCCCTTGGTCTGGTCTGGCGTGCACGAACCACGTGGATATCCTCCTCACTATGTTGGACGCTGATTCCAAGAGCACCCTTCAAGGTGAAAACCACCTGTCGGCTGATTGATGTCCTGCCCTTGGGGGACAGCCACACGGCTG
>NJDC01003124.1:316180-344186 GCA_002245475.1 Calephelis virginiensis
GGGGGGGGGGGGCTGCCCTAACTACCATCCAAATTTACATCAAGATGGAAGGCTCAGAGGGATCTGCTGTCTACTTTCCGCGCCTGCGGAGTGGCAGCGTCACCGGCACGCCAACTTAACAGAATAGAGCATTTGTACTTACTGCTATCTACCACGTATCTTCTTGGACGAACGTCTTTCGCACCGAATTCACCCCCTGTCTGCTCTCAATAAATTGTTGAAGATAAGAAATTTCTTTTCTTTTCAACTCTTGTGTGCTCTCCGGCTGGGTCAGGGTAGAACATTTTACCACTTAGAAAGTGTCTCTCACTCAAACTATATACTATTCAGTTTAGAAAAAAAATGTGGCAGAAACCTCAATATCGTTTTGAAAAACCGATCCATAGATACCCCATACCTATGGATTTGATAAAAAAAAATGTGTTTTAATTCTAAGTGTGGGGATTGATTGTTATTTTTAGATTTTTGTGTGAAAATTTTAATGCGATTCACAGAACACTTACCAAGTTTCAAGAGCATAGTTCTTATAGTTTCGGAAAATATATGTATATGTGTTTAGACGAATAAGAGAAGCGTCAGGCTTAAAAGCATTTTTTAGCGCATCATGGGTATGTTTCTTCCGTTTGGCAATATGTTATTCCTATTTGGGGAAATTCTGTAGAATTAATTAGAATCTTTAGACTTTAAAAGAAGTGTATAAGAGTGATATATATGTACCTAGTGTTAATCAGTTGCGTTCATGCAAGCCACTTTTTAAGTCTCTCAAAATATTATCTGTACCCTGTTTGTATATTTTTACTGTATGTGTATTTGTAAAAAAACACCATCATTTGGTTCACATTTATCACATTTTAGATAGGTATAGTAAAAAACACCAAGTGCCTAATCAAAAGTTGGCTACAGAACCCTAAAAAGTAACATCCTTAAAGTGCAGTTAAATAAAAAAATAAACGTGAATTTATTTGTTAAATACATAAGGTTTCATCTGGTTTTTGTCATAATTTAAAGTTGGGTGGTTGAATGCATTATCAAAGTATTAAGCTATTTAATAATAGTTAAGCACATTAAAACTGCTAAAACCGACTTCTATTTTTATTGGGTACCACGTCGCAATTTGATAATTCTTTTTCGAAAGAGAGCTAATGTTTCCTAAATGGTCCCACATATATTTTATCGAAATCCTAATACTAATTTTTGAGCTACACTTAATAATGCATACATGTTTTACTTACTTGAAATCATGACCTACATATTTTATTAATTAAAAAGAAACATCAAAATATGTTGAAATATCTTGATAGTCCTTTTAGTCCATCTGATTTTGATAGTCCTTTTTTTGAGTGATCGCTGAGTAATCTCGTAACAAACGTACAAAGAAACAAAAAAAAAGACATACGGTCGAATTGAGAAACTCCTCCTTTTTTAGAGTCGGTTAAAAATAACATGACCAATAAATAATACATTCAATTTAAAGCAACTTTTGTTAAGAAACCACTCCAGTAAACGCAACGTTTTTTATAAATGCTCTTAATAATATATAATATGTTGAACAAAATTAGTGCCTGATGTACACAAAGTCCTGGCATGTGATGTCTTAAGCTGTACAAGCTTAAGACGTTACATGCCAGGATTTTTAGTATGGGCCGCTTTTTCTGTAATTCCGAAATTTTGATTTTGTAGTTGAGAAATAGACATAGGTAGCAGATTTTTTTATGATATTGGAAGGCAAACAAGCAGACCAATTTCCTGATGGTAAGAAATTCCTGCCGCCTAGAGATACCAAAGTTGGTAATGGTGCGTTGCCAACCAAAGATCGGGATGTTAGGCCTCGAGCAAAAGTAAGTTTACCGGCTACCTTACCCTCCGAACCGGAACACGCTGTGACGTTATGGCGGCAGGGAATAGTTAAGGCGGTCGTACCAATCCGAGTGAGTTACTGTGAAACTCTACCACCTAGTCAGATGCAACGGTGCTAGTGACGTTAAGCCTATCCTCGCCTTTTACGAGCTGCCTGGCAGGAAGGCAGATGGTCTATTCTGCAAAGGAGCCCGGACTAACACGGGGAAAATGATTTTATCAACGATCTTTCTAATTTTTAGGAGTCCTTTGGATTTAAATAGACATAAAAAAGTAGTCAAATACCTGGTATTGAGCTCGCCTTGTATACAAAGTTAATTGTTTGATAACTTAAAATAAGTAAGTAAAAATTATTTCCGTTTCCTTTAGTATGGGGAAAAGAAATGCTTATTTTCTCAAGTTTATCGCGAAAGATCTTCAGAAAAAGGATAAATTAATTGATGTCACAGTAGTACAAGCAAGTTTAATTAATCATCGAAATATTTGTTGTTCATGACGTCGTACATCCAAGATACGTAACCGGAGGTCCTCGTGTATATTCCGTATTTGCCACGCTTTCCACACCCGTCGCCGAAACTTGTTATTCCCTGTAATTCAACAATATTATTGCCATAGTATTTAGTTAAACATATATCTGCAAGACTTTCCATATCGTTGCTGTCCCAATGAATATTTTTTCAACAAACCTATGTTTGAGTTTTTTCCAGTCTGGAAAGTTGAGTAGCCGGTAGACTCACATCTTAGGCCTAACACCCCGACCTAACGATACCGAAGCACCTAAAATATCTATGATGTCTATAGACCACGGTTAGATCTCTTACTATTAGGGAGCTGCGTGATTGTTTGCTGTCTGTTGCCATGAAAAAAACATTGTAAACTGTTTAAATTATGCTATTCGGCTATATTCGTCAACCTTCAGAAATCCGAATGTATTATATTTAGTTGTTATTACACATAATTAATCATTTCGCTTAAATTTAGATTAGATCAGCCAATTCAAAAATAAAAGTATAAAGTGTAAAACCGAAGCGCATAATTTAAATACTAGTACTATACTTGCAATTTTCGATATAATTATGACAAATATCCTGTAGCTCAAATTGCTATGACGGTGTAAGTATAACGGAAGTCAAAGCGCGCTGGTTCTAGGTCTATTACATAATTAACTCTATAAGAAGTGTTTAAATCAAAAAGTTGAAATACCTGTAAGTAGTATCGCATGTTGTGATCTCTACATAACAAAGGACCCCCTGAATCCCCAGCGCAAGAGTCACGTCGGCCGCGGCCCGCACACACCATGTTGTCGGTTATGGCGTACTGCCAATATGAACGTCGACAGACACCTTGCTGTATGGTGGACACCTGCTCAAAATATTGAAAATAAACAGAACGCTGCGTGAATTAGAAATCGCTACTGCAGTACAAAGACTGGTGACAAAAAGATTTACTAGATAAAATAATTTAACAATCTTTATCACTAGATGTTGCCCGCAATTCCTTTCGTCTTCCAAAATACTGTAATTCTAACAAAGTAGTAGCATACAGCCACCTGATACTCGCCATAAACTATTTCAGTTCAAAAAAGGGAAGGGTAGGCCAAAACCTAGTAAAGTGAGGGTTCTCATTCCTTAAAGGTCGACAATACATCTGTGATACTTCTGCTGTTGGGGATGATTCAATGGAAAATACAAAATATTATTATTTTAAAGTTTTACCAGTTGTTTAATTAGTAAGAGAAATAAAAACACTCTAATTTGCCCTCCTTGTATAAACAATATTGCGTGAAAGCTAATGCACTGTCTTAAAATTAATGAAACTATAAAACAAGGTTAAGATTTTAAGACTGACCTTTTTGTAATGGAAAAGTGTTATCTATAGATCGCATTAGGAATAGAGTCGTGGCTTATAAACTCAGCGGAAGTCATTTATTTCTATTAAAGAGTGTACGAAACTGATGGTTCACTAACCTTTTTATACAAAAAAAGCTTAGATTTCGATTTGGAAAAACTTAAAATATCTTGCATTATAAAGATTTGATTTTAGTATCAGAAAATATCATATTGATTTTGATACTTAAAAATGTAACGAGTCTCGTATTTCAAAACTTTTACTTTGATACAAGAAAACATGAAATTTCTCTAGTTTTAAAACTACGATTTTAACAAGAGGAAATTATGTCTCTTGTAAAAGTTAGTTTGATACGTAAACATTTTCTACCTTCTCTTTTCTTGTATAATTTAGATTTTAATACAAGAAAACATTATGTATCTCGTATTATTACATTTTAATTTTGATACATAAATATAATGTATTTCGTATAACAAAATTTTGTTTGTTTATATAACGTACGACAAACAAATTATTTTAATATGAAAATTTGTAATAATAATATGTACTGCGAATTCTGTTTACTTGAAAAAAATAAAGTTTCCCCGATCATGAAAGTTCGACTGATCACTTAACATATAGCTGTAACTTTGCCTTACATTACCTTAAAGTACAAGTATACATTTGACTTTAATATCTATTTATAAAGCCAATGTATCCACATTTTATAACATTTAAAACAGGGCTGTAGTTTTACATATTAGCTTAGAGTCATTCTAGATTGTTGTAAATCGCCTTCCAACAAAGGTAACCTTGGAGGTAAGTTTGTTTCATCTTCCGACAATTATTAAATGTCTATTAAATCTATGGCCCAGATGGATGCAAACTAATGTTTGTAACCAGTGTTTACAGACGTCTAAAATTTATATTAGAAAACATGTCATACAAAATGTGATAATTTTTCGAATTTCGAATTAAAACAAGCAAGCTGAGCTTCTTTTGCCTGTTTATCAGTAAGTGATCTCGTTCCTGTGGTAGTTTTTAAATTTATGAAGATGTATCAAATGAACCTTTCTATGGTCTATGTGTGGTAAACATAATCTTATATACCAATAACAAAAGCAGCATAACTATAAAACGCAACTAAAGAATAGTGTAGTTATATCTATTTAATGCAAGTTGGGTAAGCAATCGTCCATCAGTTATTAACATTTTGGACTTACATGTCGGAAGAGATCGGTCTCTTAAAAAAAACGCTGAGTATTATCCTTATTATGAAAACGTGATAAGAATACGTTGAACATGTTATGGGGAAATATGAATTGAACCTTTTAAGTGTTTTAAGGTACTAGCAAATGGCTCTTTTGATACTTAAAGACAACCTTCGTCTTCGTCCGTCGATGTTACTGGTTCGTTGCTATTTTAAGACTTAATATTAGACAACGTGCGCAAATAAACTGTCAGACTAACAAAATCCATCCTCTAATACAGAACACGATAATTGCGCTGAAACTGTAGAGGTAATAAACAAATAAGGCAAGCTGAAACAGTCTATGTAATAACTTACTGCACTAGAATGGTTCAGTAGGTTTAAAAATAGGATTGGGTCATTTTTTATGCAAAAGGTCAGCGAACAAGCACAATGAGAGATTATGACCGTGGACTATAGAAACCATAGATATTATAGGTGCGTCGCTGTTCTGGGGCCACAATGTTAGGCCTATTGTGCAAGTCTACCAGTTACCCTACCCTTCAGGGCAGAAAATGATAGTCATTATGGCGGCAGGAATAAGTAAGCAGTGAATTCCTACACGGGTAAGTTGCTGCACAGCACTCAATTAAATATATATATCCCACCAGTAAATTCATATTCCGACGCTGACATTCGTATTCGAGTTTAAAGTTTCTTCAAATTCTTAACAGAAGAAAAGAGAATCCTGTTCTTAAAGATACTTAAAAAATATGATTAGGTAACTAAAATAGGCAGCAAAACATATTGATCATGTTTTTTTAATTTTTGTCAGTCTATCTGTGCCGAAATTTGGCTGGCTTTTATGTTCTTTATGTTGCGAGGAAGGTTGAAGCGTCATTTTTGTCTCGTTTACGGGATTCCCATGGAAGAGATGTGAAAATGAAAAATGAAAACTTGGTTATCTAAACTAATACTATCAAGTTTGTTTGTTGATTTGAACGCACAAATCTCAGGTGCTACTGGTCCGATTTAAAAAATTGTTTGAATGTTAGATAGCCCATTTATCGAGGAAGTCTATAGGCTAATATTAATGATATTAAGACCAATAGGAACGGAGCAGAAATTAATAATGTTTCAAAATCGGGTTTTTTTTTCTGTTTCCAACAAGTTTCATGTAGTGTGTTTTTCTCTTGTTGGTCATGGTTTTTAGTGTAGACCAGACCACAATAAGACCACTAGTGGTAAAATGCTGTGCAGCTATTTTTCCGAATAGGGATCCATCGCCTCACCCATTCCTGCCGACATAATGAGAATGTTATATTCGAAGGGTACGATAGCCGATAGACTTGCACGTTAAGCCTAATACCTCGGCAACAGGATAGCAATGCACATATAACATCTATGGTGTCCATAGGCCAGTTATCTCTGTCCCTCAGGAGCGCCGTGTGTTTATTTGCTGTCACTTTATGTATGTATGTACTTGTGAAACTGACCGTACCTGAGCTTCATGAAGTATTCGTGTTCCATGGACGTCAGTGGCACGTTTTTTCCCCCAACCGAGTATAACACAGGATGTATGAGGCGGCAGGATCTGATTAGGAAGTGGTAGGCACGCTATACCGTGACCCAAATCCGGCCTGGCTGGTTGAGGCAACCTGTAAAAAATATATTTAGTAACAGCCGACTGCCATCACTACATAGTCGCTTCCTTTGTCCCTATGTACCTTTGTGTGCTTAAATCTTTAAAACTACGAAACGGATTTTGATGCGGTTTTTTGAATTGATAAAGTGATCGAAAAGGAAGGTTTATATTATGTATACTTTATACCCATGCGATGCCGGGGCGGGCCGCTAGTCGCAAACAAAATGTAGAACGTGTCACATGGAATTTTATGAATTTCAAAACATTCAAGGATAAATCCTTACTACTTACCTTAGTATTAGACCAACTCGATGGCCGAGGGAGTTAGCGTACAAATCTAACAACAACAATCACTAACTAGGTTTGGGTTTGATTCCCGATAGCAAGAGTGATTCTTTTATTTCGATTTCGTTGTCCAGAATTTTTCCGGGGATTAATTTTAAAGATACGTCTTTTTTTGTAAATTAAGGTGAATTTAATTTAGAGGTGAATGATTTTAAAACATCTAAAAAATTAAGTTGGAATTAGGTTTTACTATTGATGTATGTACATACAGGAAGACACTACTTTCACTAAGTTTAAGCGCCACGGAAGTAACATCTACACTGGTATTAAAAATGTACGGGCTTGATTACTAACATTTTTTGGTTTGAATAGCCTTTTCTCTGAAAAAATTGTTTATTAGTTAGATTTGAAAAAATCTTTTTGTGTACGATAGCTTAGGATAGTTTTTTTATTATAATGGAAGGCAAACAAGCAGACGGATTTCTTGATGGTAAGAAATTCACGCCGCCTAGAGACACCAAAGGTGGTAAAGGTGGTTTGCCAACCTGAGGCCGGGATGTTAGGCCTCGAGCAAAAGTAAGTTTACCGGCTACCTTACCCTCCAAACTGGAACACATCATGACGTTATGGCGGCAGGAATAGGTAAGGTGGTGGTACCAATCCGGGTGAGTCACTGCGAAACTCTACCACCTAGTCAGATGTCACGGTGCTATCGACGTTAAGCCTATCCTCGCCTTATACGAGCTGCATGGCAGGAAGGCAGATAGTCTATTCTGCAAAGACACCCAGACCAACATGGGGGAAAGAGTAATAAACAAATATAAAATTTCCTCCGTGATATTATTACAATGTTTTGAGAGTGGTTTATCGTATTGACAGACGAAAAACAGATAGATTTACTGGTGATTAGTCATTCTCGCCTTTTTAGATTTCAAATGTTGTAATGGAGCGTGGCCTGTATATTAATGAGGCTGTAATCTGCTACGTAAAGACGATTGGGGAAAGTGTTTGATTATTTGATTGGCAATGCCCAAAGCACGCAAATAACATAGAAAAGGTGTGAACGCGTATTAAGTCCTCAGTGTCAATGTTTGACGAATAACCTAGTAAGCATTTCATCGCCCTTCTTTCGTAACAATGAAAGGGTAAAAGGCCACTTATCTGGTGCAATCGATTTCTCTATTGTCCACGAAGACAAATTGCCTGATGGTAAATCGGAAATGTCATCTAACATTCGAAACATACTCACGGACCAACGGTTTCTTAGGTAAAATAAAGATATGTACATATCTTTACGCCAAGTCCCTTACGAGGTAGGCAGACAGTATCGAGTGCCAGACCTCACGATCCTGACAAACCTGTCTGACTTCCTTCACGTTCATTACCCTTTTCATACAAACATCTAAAGATTTCATTTCATATAAAAAGATATGTAAAAGGATCGTATGCTTCTTCGCTGTCTCATAACATGAAAAACATGTATTTTTGAGAAAGCTTTTTATACTAGCAGTCAGATCTTCTGGATCAGAAAACGCATTTCAGCAATGCAGTGATATGTTGCGCGCTAACATAAACTTCAGATAATAAGGCGTATGAAAACTATGCAAAACTATTTATTTAAGTTGCATTATGTTTAAAATCCTTTTTTGTGTAAGTTTGGAACTTTGGAGAAAACAATAACAAAATATTATTTCTTCCCTTTATTTCAGTCGGTTAAAGTAGGTATCTAAAAAAATATTTCTAGAAATAACATATTGTAAAGCTAATTTTAGATAATTAATTTTATGAAAAATAACTATACGAGCGAGAGCGAAAGAGCGACTTGAATTAACTCTTGAATGATTACATAGTAGTCAGTAATTGGTATACATATAGATAGCAGTAAGTAATATTGGACTGGATGTCACAAATAACATTATAGTTTCTCATCAGAAAAGAAAATGCAATTAAATCAAAGTAAATGCTTAAATTACAAAGTTGTATTTGTGGTTTTTGAAAACATGCTTTATCTTAACAACATCATCCATCATATTTATGTAACTTTGGAAGTGAATGATATCTTTCAAACGATTGACTTTGAGAAAAAACGATTTAAGAAACCTCAATGTCACATTTTTTAAATAGCTGGCATTGGATAATATGTAGGTTTATTTATATATCTATGTGTGTGTGCGTGTGTATTAGTATATGCACGTATGTAAAGGCTTTATATATCATACGTTGAGCCACGTGATTGAGATCTTTAAACTTCCTCACAGGCCGGCGAAGGAACATGTTTCTCATACGTCAATAAAAAAGTTTCACTTCGAAAATACACCTCGTAGTCTGCGAATAGATAGATAGTTGGAAAAATATACATTTCAAATTTTTTTGAGGACTTTATTTGATACCATTCGGTTACGCAATCCAAAAAAAAAGTGTAATTTTCTATTTTAAAAATGTTTTTTTTTTATGATATTGGAAGGCAAACAAGCAGACGGATTTCCTGATGTTAACAAATTCACGCCGCCTAGAGACACCAAAGGAGGTAATGGTGCGTTGCGAACCTGAGGCCGGGATGTTAGGCCTCGAGTAAAGTTAAGTTTACCGGCTACCTTACCCTCCGAACCGGAACACGTCATGACGTTATTACGGCAGGAATAGGTAAGGCGGTAATACCAATCCGGGCGAGTCGCTGCTAAACTCTACCACCTAGTCAGATGTCACGGTGTTAGTGACGGTGGGCCTATGCTCGCGTTTAACGAGCTGCCTGGCAAGGAAGGCAGATGGTCTATTCTACAAAGGAGCCCGGACCAACTCGGGACAAATTAAAACAAAAAAATGTGTTTTTTTTTTGTCGTTTTTTGTTTTTTTGTTTTTTGTCGCTTTTTTTTTATTCACTATAATTGTATAACTTCGTTAGGATCAGGAGCCAAGTGGGTGCATGTAAAGTCAAGAGAAAAAGTAAAGAGAAATGACAATTAATAAAATTATTAACCACGAGAAAACTTTGATCTATTTCCACGAATAAGCGAATAAGTGTAAATGTTGCTATCTACATCTAAACGTATTCGTATGTTACATGAATAAACATTTTAGTTAGATTTAGTTTTGCTAAAAAAAAACTTGACCAAAATCAAACTGGAATGAATCTGATATTCCCTCTTATACAAGTAAATCGTTTTTCCAAAGCTGGAAATTTAATTTTATTCCACTCCAGTTTAAATGAGGCTTTAATATAAATGCTTTAAAAATACAAATAATGAAATTACCCGTAGCACTTAACTTTCAAGTACCTTAAAAGTAATCAAAATTGTTTTGACGAAATAAGTACAGTTCTTAAAAACCAAAAACCAACAGTCCCGTGAATTTTATTATAAAAACTTTAATACGAGACCTTTAATTCTATCTAAATTGGATTAAAAAAGTATCTTCACGCCCATATCCCCGAAGAGCTAGACTATCCCAGAAGACGGACATAGGATACTTTTTATCCCGTTCCACTGTGAGGAAACTAGAAAAACAAAATTTTAATTTTTCCTATACAAATTGAACAGGTGGAACAAAGTTCACCGGGGCAGCTAGTTATTCGTAAAATATTTCAAGCAAAGACATTATATGAGAAACAACGTTGCCCGGGATTGTATAAAAGCACAAGATAGGCTTGACACGTATTAGGTACATTGTGGGATTTGTGTCTGAGGCTAGTCGTGAGAGCATTGTTGTACCTGTGCTTACGTCTTCGGGGATATTGGCGTGAGGGTACGTATTTTTCATTCTATGTTCGCCAATATTATTATATCAATATCAAATCTAAAACATTGGGACCATTGAGGCAAATCGAATAATTCCCACTTCCATCATATAAATCCGTAGGACAGATCGGAATGACATGGGAAAATAAAAGCTTTTGCATGTCATACTCGTATACCTAATACATACAAAGATACGCACGAAACACAAATTCAACATCTTAAAACATTAGTTAATATATGTTACATTTAATAATTAATTTAAAATGACTATTAAAGGCAAATCGGACAAAACCTTTTATATATTATTTCTCGATATAAGCTATTACATTTAGGGCTTTGTGTTAATAGTGAGTTCGGCATCAAAGGAATATCATGATGTTGCAAAACACTTTGATCCAGAATTAAACTTAATTAATACGTTGCTACTCGAAAAGGTGCTTATAGTTTATTAACTTCGTTTCATTCCCGAAGGCACATGACAGTCTGGTTTTATTCAGATTGTACTTCGTTTATGTTCAGAGTATCGTGTACGTAGCAAGAGTTATTTATTATGAAATTGGAAGGTAAACACACATATGGATTTCCTGATGGTTAGAAATACATATATACAGACGCATACATGAATAAATATCTTCTCGCCAAACCCCTTACGGGGTAGGCAAAGAGTATCGTGGCATTTTACCTCACGGTCGTAGCAAACATGCCTGGCTTTTTCCACATTAATTACCTTTTAATACAAACACGGATTCACAGACTTTTGAAACGAGTTTTGGCGCCATCGAGAGAAAAGATCGTCAAAGTTTTTTTCATAATTATTGAATTTCGTGTTAATATCGAGTGAAATTAGTCAATTTTGGTGGCATTTTGTACAATTTTGTTCAGTGAAAGCACACAAATGAAATAATCATGAAGAAAGTAGCGTATCGTATATTTCCTCGTTGCCACCAAAACTCATTACATGAGCTTGTGTAAAAAGGCCACCGTTTTACCCAAGAGCCTGACATGACTTACTGACGACTCATGACTGATGACTAGTTAAAATTAATTGAAATTGATATAAAATTTGATGCAAATTACTACTTGACTAATGGCTAAATACTAACGTGAAGGCCAAAACCTAAAGAAAGAAAGAAAGAAGACTTTTGACACCATCCTCGGTTTGATTTATGGAATGTCAACCTAGTTTTCCGGGTACCTACATCCATCTACATTCGCATTGCAGACAAATCTGCATTGTTAATCTTTTTATCTGTAATTTTTTTTTCCCATAAACGAACAATCGGGGCATATCTTTTCTTATTTTAACACCAACGCTTCCTATCAATCCCACTATTTGTCGAATCTCACTGTCACAAATGCGGTCAGCAAGCGTTACACCTACATTTTTTTTCGAAGCTCTCTCATATCGACCGCATTTATCATACTCTCATTATTTTTCTAACATACTCAACTCTAGCTTATCGACTATCAAACCAATCCAAAATAAAGTCTATCATACTCTTTTCTTTCTTTCTTTAGGTTTTGGCCTTCACGTTAGTATTTAGCCATTAGTCAAGTAGAAATTTGCATCAAATTTTATATCAATTTCAATAAATTTTAATTAGTCATCAGGAAGTCATGTCAGGCTCTTGGGTAAAGTGGTGGCCTGTACTCAAGCTCATGTAATGAGATTTGGCGGCAACGAGGAAATACACGATACGCTAATTTCTTCACGATTAATTCATTTGTGCACTTTTACTGAACAAAATTATACAAAATGCCACCAAAATTGACTAATTTCACTCTATATCAACACGAAATTCAACAATTATGAAAAAACTGCGACCATCTTTTCTCTCGATGGCGCCAAAACTCGTCAATCATACTCATTTGATCATTCTTTCTCCATGTGTACGAATGTATGTCTTTATGCGGAAATATTGTGCTTGACACGAGAAGATTTCTTTTTACACATAAAAGCACAAAACTCTTACTAGCATAATTCACTCACTGATATTACATAGGGTCCAAGAACGACCTTGCAACCTGTTCGTCGAGTCCCCACCCTTCCAATCAAGTCACCACACATAATCATTCTTTCATTTCCTTCAACCTTATCCGGATCATCCCTCACAGGATCCCAAAACTTACCCAGGTCATGAGTTGTCGCCGTGCTTATCGGAGCATAGGCTGCTGTCAAAAAAAACTCGCGTGACTCTTAGCTTAATATACTCCCGAAGCAGTCTTGGGCCAACCAGACCATAACCTTTTAGACCTCTAGCGTTGGCGTGATTGTTCTGAGTTGCACCAGACCAGGGCCAATCTGACACTGGGGAGATCAGAAGTATCGCTACCCTTTCGGTTAATCTTCGTTGCATACAGTAAATCCAAGCATTTCTCATTCATTACATCAATTAGTTTATTCATATTTGTTTCCATTTCACCTTTAATATTCCACTTGCCTATTTGACACTCTCCCCTCATCGATTCACTTGGCATCATGGGTGGAGGCCTCTACAGCCGCATCGGCTTCTTTTCGCACCGACTGTGGTGGATAGGTACGCGTCGCCTCCAGAGAGTGCCTGTAGTCGCTCTGCAGTACTTTTTCGAGCCAGATTAGCGTTCCACTGGACTGACAGGGATCTTGACGAGCACGCTTCCGGCCAGTTATTCCTAATATACATACAGACCCAAAAACGATAATGGTGCATTGTTACTCTTTAAATTAGAATATGACACCTTTTCAAGTTTACCGGCATTTCTGCAAAACCGAAACATCTGATTGATGAACACAAATGTGGAGCCTTAAATAGAGTAGTTAAAACGCAGTTACTAAAGTTGTAACAACACTCTACCTCTGGTCGTGTTAACTCGCTCTTTACGAGTTGCTTGGCAGAAAGCGCGGCCGCAATAGTTAACTCGGAGTAAGGGCAAAGATTATTACGAGGTCATGTATGAAATAAATCTTACCGTAATAGTGCAACATCATTGACGACGGTATCTGGATCATAGCGCGGATGAATGACGGCTTCGGTGACCCTCATCTCAACCTCGCCGTAGTTCCGCACAAACAGGTCGTGCTCACCCAACCGAACATATAAGCGTTTCCTTACGCAATGGGCCGCGGTCACAACCCATCGTATTGCTATTAATGTCCCCCCACAGAAGGCTTCCTAAAAGGAAAGATATGTCATTAAAAAGACAATTCAAGTATTGAACGAAACATGATTCTTTAACTACACTTCAATTAATATGAAAAAGCGAATGAAAAAAAGCACAAATTTTACAAATCTCATAACCTTATAACAAGGACAATAAAGTAACGAGCGATATTAAGAAACCGTTGAGACATGAAGACTATTGAGCTCGTAGAAACAAATATTGAAGTTAAAATAATTGAATTCACGATTAGCATTATTATGTTAATCATACGGAAATATGAATAATTAGCTTGTATACATTAAAAAAAGATGTTATGACATAAAATGGTTAAGATGCAGTTATCTTAATAGTTAGAAAAATTACATTTTTTTAGTTACCTAAGGCCTACAAGTGCAATTATATCTTGAGGTATTTAAGTTTGAGACAAAATATATTGAGAATCAAGCCAGATGTAAAGAATTAAAAGTAATATGTGTAGAAATGCTACCGACAGACTCGTAAGAAGCCAGGTCTTTTTGTTCTTTCTCTGATACTTTTATAAATAGAATGAAAATTGTATTCTTCTTCAGTTGTTACAGTACCACGAAATTTTTGGCATCATTGTTTTACACAGCGAAATTTCCAGGACTGCAGAGGTTATTTATTTTATTAAGAACTAGCGGCCCACCCATTTACGCATACAAATGGACATAGGGACAGACAAAGC
Source organism: Calephelis virginiensis (assembly GCA_002245475.1). Classification (NCBI taxonomy): domain Eukaryota; kingdom Metazoa; phylum Arthropoda; class Insecta; order Lepidoptera; family Riodinidae; genus Calephelis; species Calephelis virginiensis. The sequence goes on from NJDC01003124.1 coordinate 330,565, forward strand.
GACTTTTTTTATACTATGTAGTAATATAACACTAATTTTTTTTTTTTTACAATCCCTGACAAAACCTATAGATTGTAATGTAGTAAAGAAACTATCTTGATCAGGTCAGATTTCAAACAAAAAGAAACGGGATTAAAATCGATCAAAAATTTTGCCACAGACAGACACACACGCATACAGAGACACGTTAAACCATTTCTGTCAGGGGTTAAAGATATGTATATAGAGAAAAGTAGTATTAATATACACTTTGAATGTATGTACTGCTATGCTATCTTGAACTGCTATGCTATCGATGACTATTTTATATTTACCACGAACTATGCTTTTAGTGCAAAGTACTAAATTCTCAAATCTTTTTTTTACGTATAAGATGAAATTCTAATAATATTTTTTGCCAGACCTTTTCTTTTGGTGTTTTACCTCGACCGTTTAAAATGTTCAAATAAACTAACTTTACATAAAACCCTAGTCTTGACAGTTACACCTATATAATATACATTCTTAGGGAAGGGCCAAACGTCCCTAGAGACTGCATTAAGGTCGGCTGTGCGGATGAGCGTGAACGTGATAAATACGCTAATTTTCGTTGTAATTTTATAACTGAAGAACGGCATCACCTATCCAAACCAAACGTTTAGGCTTTGTTCAGACTATTTAGTAGTAGTAGCTAAACAGTAGTCGTAAACAGACGTTGAAATTATATACTTTACATTATATTTTTGTTAGTGTTGGACCTGGCCATGTAATAAAAGCCATTAAACATTCCGAAGCAAACTTATTCAAAATCAATTTATTTGATTACTAGCTGTCCTGACAAACTTCGTTCCACCCGTTCGTTCAGTTTATATGGGGAAAATGAAAGAGTTATTTTTCCTAGTTTGTTCGCCTCTTTTAAACCTTTAAACTTGAACAAATAATTCAAAACCAAGATTAGCCAAATCGGTTCAGCCGTTCTCGAGTTTTACTCGAGAACGGCTGAACCGATTTGGCTAGATTAACGAACAGCAATTGATTTTCTCCAAATTTTAAAGATAAATTTTGCCTTGGGCATGATTTGAATTGACTTTCGACAGCAAGTAATGTTTATACAATATAAGGATTCCGTAGATAATTTCTATAAACCATACTCACGCATTTACAAATCAAAATAAGTGGTGTGAGCGCCTGCATACAGCTGCCTGTCCTTGTTGGGGATCGAACTCAAGCTCTTTCAATCCATTGTGTTAGGAATGTTAACTTACAGGCTCACTGAGGCAATCAGATATTATGTAGAAAATATAAATTTACCTTATATCTATTCAAAACAGCAACTTGCCAGATCCATTTCCCTGGTGGTGACGGTCGACCTCCGATAATACGTATCATATCATACATGTGACTTCGAGCATTCGTCAGACCTCTGTATCTACCTATTCTTCCACAAGATGACATCCTAGTCCTGTGTGTTCGTGAATCTTCTGGATGAATAGCTGTTACTGGAGGTGGCATGGATTCTGCAGGCGTGTATTCTAAAAATATGAATCCACGTTGAAAGGCAGAAAGCTAGACTATAACGAAGAGTGCTATGCAGTTGTCCGGGTAGGGATTCACAACTGTTTTTTGGAATATAGAAGGTCTTTTCCCAACAAGAACGTCATTTCTAAAACGATTAAAAAAATATATTCGAAAGAGCGCGCTTCCGAGGTGATTCCATTTTACCAAGCAAAGTTTCATAATATTGATACGTGAAAAAAGTGGTTTTTAAGAAAATTGCGCGGACGAAAAAGTTTGAATTTGGCACTCATATAGTTTATATATAGGAGAAATACAAAACGCTAATATTTTTCAATAATAATGCTTTTAAAGTGCATTAAAACAATAAACTTAACATTACACATACAAAGAACGCAACGAATACAAAGAAAAACGCAAGACCAGTTTTGATGTCATTTTACATGTAAATTGCAGCACACCAGGTCGAACATACGCTCTTTTTTCACACGCTTTTTTTTGGGTGGTAGAACCCCCAAAGGACTATAAAGGGATGGAATTTTTAGTGAAAATCATAACGCAGGAAAAGAGGCTTTAATAAATAAAGCTTTAACTGACTGAATATTTGATCCTTCTAAATTCCTATAGAGACATGTTCAGTAGCGTCTTTGAGTAAAGGCTGGAGAGAATTTGTTTAAGAATAAAAGCGTATAATATATAAACATTACGTGCATATTCTTCCGACACGCCAGTGCATTAAGAGCTCAAATAATTACAGTAATTGGCCGGGTTTTAGTCGAGAGCGATGTCAAGAGACTCCGAAACTAGCGTTTGTATCAAAAGATAGGCAAGTCTTTTTTATGGCAAAAGACAAAGAACTAGCACAAAGCTCCTCTGACGGTAAGAGATAACAGCATACTATAGACACCACAGATGTTGTAGGTTGCTATCCTGTTGCCGGGTTGTTAGGCCAATTGTGAAAGTCTACCGGCTACTCTCTCCGGGCAAGAACATGTCATTGCCATTATGGCTGCGAGAATTGTAACCCTTAGCACTCCATTTTTTCGCTTTACCTCACAAGGGACCCGGGTTAAAAATATATATGTAAAAAATACTTCAGACACTGTTTTTATAGCTCCAAGGGTTTTGAAAACGTTATCTATGTGGGCTCCCAATGGACGTAAAGTTTTCCAACATTTCAACAAGTTCTAATATCTAAATATTTACTATACTAAGAAATCAGTCTATATATTTGTGAAAACCGTATTAATATCTGGTATGTATTTTTTGAGTTTATCGCGAACAGACAGACGGGGGCGGGACGGGGCGTACTTTTATGATACACACATGATTATACTCTACGGTTACGCGTAATCATTTTAAACAATTCGTTTTTTATTTAAATTTATGATAGGTTACTCTTACTACTTGACAAATTTTAATTTAATCAATTTAATAAATTTTATATTTGTACTTTTTAAATACTGAACTAAAACTTTTTAAGCTGAATAATACCAAAAATCTTAGAAAAAAAAATTCTTCACGCCCGTATCTCCGATGACGTAAGCAGAGTTTCAAGCAGGGTCACCAGTCTAGCCACGTTTAGCCGAGACATTAAGTACCACGATCTGATAGGTAGTATACCTATCCCCAACCGGGCACCGGGCACGTATCCGTATCCCGGGCAACATTATTTTTATTCGACGTGACTTCATGAGGTCCTAGGTTCGACCCGGGATGGGTCAAAAAAAGAGAAAATGTGTTTTATCGATTTTCTAATAAAGAACAACATTCATTAAAAAAATAAAAAAACACACTCTCTAAATGTTGCCCGACCGAACCCAGGACCTCATAAAGTTAAATGGAATGCCAGGCTACTTAGCCACAGGGCGATTAAAAATTTAAATTCTTAAGACTAACAATTATACAAAAATTAGTAGAGTACTTTATTTTTGTTACTCTTAAGATTACGAGTAAACAAACAAATCAATCTAAGAACAAGGTGAATTAAGGTGAATTAGTCAACCTAGACGATCTCAATTTTGTCCTCTTTTTACAAGCTTTTATATATCTTGCAACGTAGTAGGTATGTGTGTTTGTCAGGGGGAAACTTCGAAGTTGAATTTGATCCACGTCTCGGTAACTGATCGAGCTGAAATTTTGCATGAATATGGAAATTGGATCACAATGCAAAGGCGTTATGACATGGAGCTGATCTGATGATGGAACGAAAGGTATCAATAGGAACTATTAAAATTCTCAACACTATTCTGTCGTGTTTGGGTTTATTTGTTGATGTTGAATCGTGCGAGTAGGCACTGCTCAAGTGTTTTGGTACCCTTACAAATATAAGCCTGTCACACAAATGCGTTTTTGTTAAAAACTTAGAATGATTTAGGTTCAGATTAATTTATTTTTCAAAATATTATAAAATACACTTTTGAACGTCAACCGAACATAAATGGTAATAATACAATACATTCATAATAAAATTAATTTAAAAATAGTTTTAGAACAACCACAACAATGGTAAATAAAAATGAATGTAATAGTAGTAAATTTCGAAATGACTTAAATTTGAATTATAGCAAAAAATTTATGAATCAAATAATAATTGTAAATTTATATTTAAATTGATATTAATATTATTTGATATGCATAACATTATTCTATTTTTTGAATTCTTGATTTTGACAAAAAAAAACACTAAATGATATTGGTGGTGATATTGCATTTCACTAACTAAACTTATTTTAGATGCCTTTTGTCTTTTTCAAATAAAAGAAAAACAAACGAGATGGAACACTCTAGACACGTCAGATTAGTCCGAACATGTCAAATCGCGATGTTTTTGACCAACTTTTTCCAAATGATAGGTTAAACGTCTGTAAAAATGACGTTTACGGACTAATTGGACAGCACTAAAAGTGTTTGTAATATGTGCATAGCACATTGTGGTTAATTATATTGGTATGCCTGAATATCCTTGTCGGTAACAAGAATTTAACACATGTTCCGCAAATAAATAATTTTCATTTAATTTTATTTAAATTTAAAGACATCAATAAACATATTAAAATTACATCAGATAGTGCATAGACAAGGAGGTTAGAAAATAGCTTACCTGTGTGCCAGCAGTGCAGGTTACATACACACATACCTTCACGCCAAGCCGCTTACACGATTGGCTGAGAATATCGAGTGCCAAGTGTCACGATGCGAACAGACTTATTATTATTTTATTTATATTTACAATATTTCTTATTTATTACATTTATATATTTAACAAATAAAAATATTAAAAATTTAAATATAAAAACAGATTCCCACTAGTTGTGGTCTCTTTTGACTAAACTGTCAGTGGTCAGGGCGACAAACTAAAAAACTTCCGCACAATGCATGCCGTCCCCAGTACTACTGCCTTCTGAATCCGATCCCTAACCCAGGAATGTAGCGAGAGTTTCTTTAGATGGTGGGCGAAACTCTTCGCTATGAGACCGTTTACGGAAACGACTACAAGCTCAATTATTGTAGAGTAATTATAACTATTATTATTATTTTTTATTATTATTTAACACTTTATTGTATACTTAATACAGAATTGACAGCGAGAAAATACAAATATAAATATTGTACAGAGGGCGAGCTTATCTCTAACAAGAGATATCTTACAGCTAACCTATGATAGAGAAAAACGATACAAAATAAAAAGCGATAGGTAGACAGTGTACAAGCTTAAGATTAAAGAGATAAAAAAAACTTAATTAAAATTATAAACTATTCTACATACATACTTACTTAACACTAATATGCAATAACAAAAAAGGTAAGGTCTCAGCACACTGGACAGATTAGACATACTGACCTAACCCCAAAGTAAGCAAATTATACCTAATATGCTTGTTTTACGGGTATAAGTCAACAATACTATAAAGTATATAAAATATACTAAAATAAATTTAATAAACGCCGAGACCCGAAAATGCAGACATTTAAATGTTCATACCACAAATTCCTTCGGGAATCGAACCGAGTGGTTAGTTCGTTCGTCGGTGGCTTTAGCCGTGTACGCTAACCCCAAAAGAAACGAGGCGGTTAAAACCATAATATTAGAAAAGCAAAAGAAATATTTTTATTTAGGAACCATAAAACCATTTTAAGACGTGTAATGTATTTCTAATTGGAAGGATCATTGAGATAATTTCATAATTATAATCAGCACTTCAAACACGAAAGAGCTACGTCGATTTTAGAGCGGTGATCTAAAAAAACAAATGTGAGTAATTGAATGCTAAAATATAATTAGGTTAGTGCTTGCATTTATTTCATCTGTTAATTGCTTTTGGCTTGTGTTCAGCTTTTTCTCTGAAATATTAAAGTTTTTTTTTTGTATTTTAAATGAATTTGAAACTGTGTATTTTTTTTTATTGTATTACATGACGATATTTGCATCCTCTACGCGCAGACCTACGCGCAGACTATGTCTGCTCCTATGAGTAGAAAATATTTGTTTACGTAAGATTAAATTAGCAGATTTCTTCTCCTAAAAATATGTTAGTAACATAAAATTATAAGTAACTGGGTGACTTCATAGAAGTTGTCCTGTCTTATAATAAAAATATTGAATTAAAATAATCTTACATTATTTTTCATACGCGATGTGGGGAGATGTCACTCGTTTTGGTGGCTAACCAAATATATGAACAAACATACTTAAACCTACACAATTTGTTTTCTTTTGCAACAAAATTACACAGATATTTTTAGTTTTCAAGTGTTTAATAATTTATTACCTTATTATATACATTATGGTTATACCATGAGCGAAGCCGGGCCGGATCGCTAGTAAGAAATAAACAAGTCTATAAATATGGTGTAAAAGTGAAATTTAGTACTCGTATTTTTGAACTGTTATTAAACTCTTATCGTCTTTTAAACCCAATAAACGCGTACCTATTTTAAAAATGTTAATTTATATAAATGGGGACGCTACAGCAACGCCGCGCCGCCATGTCGCCGACGTCACAAAGAGGTTTTATCATAAATATTAATTTAAGTTACCCAATGCTTATTTTAGAGAGCGAAAAAAATCGGACACATTCTTAAAACAATTTATAGAGTTGGTGTAATTTTGTAAGTAAGAGATAATGTAAATAGTTACATAACTTATTTAATGTTCAGTGCAGACTTTTTTATTATTTAATTTTTAATGTCAAACCATAGCAATGTAGAAAGAAATTTAATCCAAGTGCAACAGTCTTATTAATCAACAAAGAGATTTTAGTGAGAGTAAAGTTAAGTTGATGTTGTAGTCTGTACCGCAGTGTAATAAAGACTAATAAGTGTAATAAAACCAGGTTGAGCCCTGGAGTACTTTACTGTATGTTTATTAATTAGACAATAAAAACTTGCGTACAATAGAAGAGCCAAATTCCACGGAATGAATGAATAATAGAATTCCATAGAAATTCTAGTAAAGCTCTTTCCTTGAACAAAATATGATTCGTGCAAAACTTCCTTTTAATCACTATTTTTTAAAATTGATTGTAGGAAGCTTTTGAAATTTCATATTCATGATTAATAAAAATCACTTAAACACAATTGTTGTTTTCTGTGCACTGTTTTTGCTTATACAGCTTGTTTTCGCTTATGTTTCCCAGTATAGGACTCTCATTACACGATAGGTTTAGCGGTAAGATTCTGTCTGAAAATTAGTTGTTTTAGTGAAAATAAACGTATTTAAAGCTAAGAGTTAAGGTGCCAGTAAGTACCTATGTGCTATTTCACCTGGATCCTTCCTCCGTTGCATTCTTCCCCGGATCCAGTGGTGGCAGAAACTGCCTTCCAAGTAGCAGTAGGCGGATTGCCGAATTATTTTTTGTCCACAAATTATCCATTTTTGACAGGATCTGTAGAACAAAACGTGCCAGATTATTTGTAGTCGCTTCTGATTGCGTGTTTAGGTATGTAAAGGTATATTCTCCGTTAACGTATTTAAAAAAAGTTCACTTGAGATTTTTTTCTTGTTTCATATAAAAATGTACATTTGAAAATAATTTGTCAACGCGCAATGGAAGTTATTGTCAAAGAGTAAAGTAACTGTCCAGAAAGTTATTGTGTGCTTGTGGTGACCATAGATTTAGGATGTACAAGATCAACAAAGCGTGGGAGAGAAGTCCTTATCAGGTACAAATTGCCTGAGAGGAACGCAGATAGAGAGAGAGTCAGGTACCTATGTGCCAATATTTACGCGAGTAAGAGTTCATAGTATTCCTTACGTTACAATCCTAATAAATACACATTTCATAGGTAAACACAACTTTGACATAAGAATATTTAGAACTGCGTTTTGTTAGTTGGTATTAACCTGCTCAGAGAAGGATTTTTACAATATATTTATTTGCATTGTTTTATATATATGAGTATTTTGTATCCTTAAACGGAATAAGCAAATAATATTTTGTAAAATAATAAATTGTTTGTTTACGCTAGGGCTTGACAACGCGGTGACGTTCTGAATATCGATGAATATCAACCAAAGAGTATAAATACTTTTTAGCAAGAGATTTCAACATTGGTTGTTTAACCAACTTGCGTTTCGTAAAATACATTTCTACTTAAGACTGAGTTGCGCTTATACGTAATCTTTTTATGAATACTTGATATTATTAAGTTTAATCATTATGCATTCACTGCCACCAACGCATGTACTTACGTGTTTTCGTTACTTGCGTCCAGTGCTTTGGACGCGTCTGAGAGTTCATTTATTTAGCGAACTGTGTTCAGTGCCGTTCTATTAATTTTGCAATATTCTATTTATGTCTAATAAATTATTCCCTGGATCACTCACATTTGGTCATTTTAACCGAATTAAAAAAGAAGAGAATTTCAAATCGAAGGTATTTTTCATGTGTGTTAGTTACCTCGTAACTTTTTACTGCGTGATCCTATTAATTTATTTTTATTTGGAAACCATAATGCTGACGAGAAGATTACCTGCAGTAACTAAAATAGTTGAAATATGGTTATAAAAACATTCGTTCCGGTGGGAAAGCTTGGGAAGCTAGACTTGCACATTACGCTGAACATTCTAGTCACAGGACGGCGATGCACCTATAGGATATATAATGTCAATAATCTACAGTTGTCCATAACCACAAGGAGATTCGTATGCTTGATTGCTGTCTCAAGTCATATAAAAAGTTGTACTTTCCTATCTGTTTGGCGGAATAGCAATGCCTTATATCATTTTAACAGCTACCTTTCGCTGTAACCGGAACATGATAATGAATAACATGCTGTTTCGGCCGACAAAGACAAAGATGGTGACCCTAAAAGACAGGCTTCGCGTACAAATCTATCATCTATTAGTCACTATGGTGGTGATACATAAAACCAATATTTCACCAATACAATGTCTTAATAGTCATCATACAACATAAAATTTGATATTGTTTATATCATAACAGATGAGGGTAAGGAAAATATGCTAATTTACTTTTAGTTTGTTAATTTATCGATAGCGTACGTGACCTTTTTAACAACCTTTTTTTTAACTCATACATAAACAATTTACTCACACTCAATCATATTTTTTTTGGTTTTGCTTTTTAACTGACTTTGTTTATCTAGTACATCCGTACATCCTAAATCTACGGTGGTGACTATATTTTCTAGAAGTGGGTTTAGCTATCGGCGTTATCTTGTTAGTTTAAAGTAATTAATAGTTTTAATGTCTTAATTTTCATGTCATACGATTTCCGATTTATATTGCAAAATTAACGGTGGCATATGTTAACTCAAAAAAAGGTTAAAAATAGTGGAATTATGAGCGAATGTTCCTAAGAATTCGAGAAAACTGGTTACATGTGTATATTTTTCAATGCCCTAATTTGTATTAACAGTGCCTGATTTTCTGTTAAATGGTTGACTTGATTCTTGACTTATGGTACATGAATAAGGACCTACCAAATGGAAAAAAAATGGAATATGATGACCTTTTTAGAACTTACTTGATATTTGAATTAAATCTGCGAGACTCATGGTTTTTTTTAAACGTTTGTGGGCGATGTTAATCATTTAACATTCCTTTTCGAAGTTACTCATACATAAAAATGTTTTTTTTAATAAATTTAAACTTACCTTTGCCTTGTTGTTGTGCATTTTCTTGAACAGGAACTCCAGGGACCCCAAGGAGAAAAGCCACGAAATTTAATTTGAACATCCTTTACATTTAACTGTCGCAGCCTGTGCTGTAACAAAAATATTTATTCAACCCTTCGTTATAAATATATGTTATCAATATATTTTATACCAAATTATGAAATCGCAAAATGTAATAGGATTACAATAACGCGTCATAATTTAAATAATGTAATGTAAATTTTTGTCTGGTTACCGCTTTATCATATTTTCTTTAAGATTCAACGACCTTCCATACACAAGGACTCATCGCGTCATACAGTAACGTACTGGATATTGTAAATGCAATAATGGCACATGAACTAAATGTCACCAATTTTATTTTAGAAGCTGTCCCGAAGATATAAAGCATTGCTCACTATTTTTTCATTTAACTATTTTTTAGTTCAGAAATAGTAGAATATTTTTATTGAGATGGTCAAAATATATTTTGTATTTAGAAATAATGTTTTATATAATTTTAATTCAATCGCACATATATTAGCTCGCAGTTTTAAAGATTTTTTGTCCTAGTAAGTACTCGCGGTTTTACACCCTTCTTCATTTGGCACCACGGGCGCCGTTTTTAATATGATTTTTAACTTTTTTAAATTATGAATTGAAAAACACTACGTAATATCTAACAAAGCTGTAATCAAGACTTAGGCAGGATCTCACCGTTGAATTTAAACGCGATCAACGTAAAAACGCGTTAAGTCAATTGTCAGGAGTGTCACTAATGTCAAAGTTCACACGATTGACATGTGACATAAATTTTGGATATTGCAAACGTTTTATTATTAAACTATTTTTCGTGGTAAGTAGATTCTCAGGGGATGGGGATAGAATATTGTCAATAATAGAAGAATACTTGCAAGAGCTTATGCACGGGATCACAACCGATAATTGAACCCGTTTACACTCAACTTAGTTTTATTAAACTCGGTTTTCAATATGGTTGGTGAGATCAGACCTTAGTACCTATTTTCTTCTAGCACATCTTTTTAGCATAATACATATAAGAAGGACTTTAACATGTCTCTGTGTAACTGTTTCGGTCAAATCGTAAATGCGATTAAACTGGTTCGTTGAATGTTCGTAACTTTTCATAAATGTTTTACCGTTCAAAAGAAACTTGAATACTTCTTCAGTTAATAAGGCTTTTATAAATATTTCCCTTGCTAACAATTAGGTTTCATTTTCTCTTATAGTCTCGTCCACAGGAAAGCTAAAATAAATTCTTTTACTACAAACATTACACAGCTTGACAAGAGTATTTATAAAAGAATGTAGAACAGTTGAAATATATATTTTGTCATCATATTTTAATAATGCTCGTTGTGTATATTTTTTATATATTTCTTGTATTGCAAATCCATATATGATGATATTATGATATTTTCAATACCTGAGTAACTATTAAAAGAAATGGCAATTCCACTATGCTACTGCTATTTTGACTATGTTCTTGACGTATCTGTTTTGTCTTTTAGTTTTAATAATTCATTTTAGGTGTATAATAAATTAAAATTGGTTTTATAACAGCTTTTGCATTTCTATCAAATTTTATCCTTCACTCATTATCTTAAATTACCGCTGGTAATAAACATCATATTTTTTTGTGTTCTTAGAGTAGCTATTATTTCGGTACTTTTATGTTGCACGTTTTATTATTTCGGTACTTTTATATTGCACGTTTTATTATTTCGACATGGTTACGGTGATGCTATCAACAACACAGAACAATTATAGTAACTCCGACAAGAAATTCGAATGCATAGAAATACTGTGGGATCAAAATGTCTTACAGCGCCATCTCTTGGTGTCCACAAACATAAGTAGATTTTGTAGGATATCCGACCATTGCTTTCATTGGAATGTTTTGGAAATAACAAGATCAAACTAAATTTTCAATGATATACATGTTGTAATGTATTAATTAATAAACAGAAATAGTAAACTGTATATTATTAAAATTTAAGTTTTATCAGTAAATAAAAAACAACAACATACTAGAACAGCTTTTATTTTTACTCGAATTTTAAACAAATCATTTTTCTAATACACACATATTATATTATATCTTTTGCGTACTGGGAAATGATACAACCAAAGCTTTTTTTATAGTTTCTTTCGTCGTTGTTACAAACACAAAAAATATTTTACTATCTCATTTTTCTATGTTTATCAGTATCGTTAAACTTTTATTCCGTAATGGAGGAATCAGAGCTATACTTTAAAATATGGAAAAGCACTTCAATACGATAGAATCACAAGAAAATGTAGATATTGTGTAGGTACACAAATTCACCATTTTACCTAAATTCCACAAATTCTAAACTTCGAACCATAGTCCATAGATTCCTTAATTGTATTTGGTTTTAGCACAATTTGAAATTTGAAAACATATTAACACATTTTATTCTGGTGAATAATTTATTTTGTTTTTATGGTGTATTTAATTTTTTTACACACATAATAATATAGTTTCAAAAATTACTGCCAATAAAGAGAATATTTAATCAGTTTCCATATTTTTGTTTTTCTTTAGTTTTTTAGTCTTTTTACATCGAGTTTAATTAATCTAATTAAGTGACAAGTAATTATATCATCTTAATAAAAAAAACAATGTTGAAAAAAACAATAAAAAGGATAAATGATAGATACTTTTTCTTGGAAATAATTTCTGAATCATAATTCATTACACACTGTTTGTTTTTTTTGAAAACTTATTGGCGATGAACAAGAAACACATTTGTATCGTGAATATACTACTGGTTACTAGCAGTGATTATTAATATTAATAATTTCTGGTATTGGTATCATCGGCTAACATCAATAAAACAAGCATACAATTTTGGATAGTTTGGGGTTAGACCCATTTGTATAATTCTTCTGAGAATCAGCATTTATTTATGGGTATGGATATTAGCTTGTGATTTTTTTCACAACTATTTCGCAAATTGCACAATGTATACTTTTTAAAATCGTTTTCGAATCTGGCTACATAGCTTTATTTTGTATTAAATTTACTCCATCTCGCGGGTTCCATAGCAAACAATGAAACAGTCTAGTGTTATGTAAATATTGTCGACCTCCCCTGATCAACAAACAACTAAAGCAAATATGTGCTTATTTTGCATTTAAGCATACTTTTGCCGTTCTTTTATTAGCTCTTGTGTGCGAAGTCCTTGTGTACCCATAGAAAGTCATTGAAAAGTATGCACTTTATGATTTAAGTCTTCTTTCTTTCTTTCTTTAAGTTTTGGCCTTCACATTAGTATTTAGCCATTAGTCAAGTAGAAATTTGCATCAAATTTTATATCAATTTCAGTTAATTTTAATTAGTCATCAGTCGTAAGTCGTCAATAAGTCATGTCAGGCTCTTGGGTAAAGCGGTGGCCTTTTTACACAAGCTCATGTAACGAGATTTGGCGGCAACGAGAAAATATACGATACGCTTATTTCTTTATGATTATTTCATTTGTGCATTTTTACTGAACAAAATTGTACAAAATGCCACCAAAATTGACTAATTTCATTCAATATTAACACGAAATTCAATAATTATGAAAAAACTTCGACCATCTTTTCTCTCAATGGCGCCAAAACTCATGGTTTAAGTCAAATATGTAAAAATATTTGATTTGCTGAAAAATAAGCTGTTTTTACATAAAGTATTATGTTACAATAGTTTATCCTCTGCGCTAGTATAGAAAAATACTGCAGAATAAACTAGGATTATACAAGATGTAAAAGTTTAAACTATGTTTAAATCTATAATGCTAATTGTTTGTTTGAATGCTATTATAATTATGACAAACGGATTATAGATACAAACAATATTACATTTAAAACTAAATCCGGGGTGTCATGCTTGCTAATATTACAAATGCTAATGTAAGTTTGTTTATTAAAATTTCACGTGAAAACTGCTTACCTAATCATATTTAAACTTTAGACATATT
>NJDC01003124.1:345446-356527 GCA_002245475.1 Calephelis virginiensis
TCGACCTCCCCTGATCAACAAACAACTAAAGCAAATATGTGCTTATTTTGCATTTAAGCATACTTTTGCCGTTCTTTTATTAGCTCTTGTGTGCGAAGTCCTTGTGTACCCATAGAAAGTCATTGAAAAGTATGCACTTTATGATTTAAGTCAAATATGTAAAAAAAAATGATTTGCTGAAAAATAAGCTGTTTTTACATAAAGTATTATGTTACAACAGTTTATCCTCTGCGCTAGTATAGAAAAATACTGCAAAATAAACTAGGATTATACAAGATGTAAAAATTTAAACTTTAAATTTATCAACAATGTTACTAGATGTTTAAATCTATAATGTTAATTGAATTTTGTTTGAATGCTATTATAATTATGACAAACGAATTATAAACACAAACAATATTACATTTAAAACTAAATCACAGGGTGTCATGCTTGCTAATATTACAAATGCTAATGTAAGTTTGTTTATTAAAATTTCACGCGAAAACTGCTTATTAAATCATATTTAAACTTTATAGACATATTCTTGGAGCTAGATATTAAAAGTGAGATAGTATATTTTAATGCCTTAAAGGCAAGCGAAGTAGTTGGTAAAAGCTAGTCTCTATAATATAGGAATTCATAATTCGTTAATTAGGCACCAATCCGCGATCGTTTTATAGTAATATGATGATTCATACTGTAATTATCTTTTGTTAAACGATATCCATTTATCATTATTTTAAATTTTTGTTTCACAAAAAAGGAAAATCTCTTTCAACTATAACAAATTGCTTTTACAGCCAGACGTAAAAATCTAGAGTGAAATCATACATAATTGAATATTGTGTCATTAGCTCGGTATTTTTTAATTTATTTATTATTCACTTGTGGGTCCAGTTCGTTTGGGAATAATAGACTATCTGCCGTCCTACGCTGCATCTCATCTCGTCCAGTCGTCATCATCATCAATATCACTGGAGGTATAGTGCTGTTCAGAAACTAGCCCGCGTAGGGATCCTCTGCCTTACCTAATCATACCGACATAGTGACTGTCATGTTCAGGTCTGGAGAGTAACCCTTACCCCCGTCACACGAGACAGAAGTAATGGGATCCATTACGCATGGAGTATCCGTCGTCGTCACCACGAATAGCGTTTATGGAATAAGGAATTTAGATTTATGGATGACGTCACTATTGTAGTTAATTTTAGTTATTGGTAAAGTCCTGTAGTTCAGATACACGATTTGATATTCACTGCCACCACCATACATCTGATCTGTAAATGTAAATGCAATGCAATATATGCTTGATATCCCACTACATTGACTTATAATACTTAATGCGACTTGTATTTTTTGTCCCCTTGTCTTAATCCAAATGTAGGGAATAGGGAAGAAGCCAGTTTCGTCAGTGTGTTCTTTACGTGTTAATTCACTCCAGGTTAGATCTGTTTTATGCGCTGTATGCATTTTTAAGAATTTAAAAAGACGGTGTATAAATTTAGGTAGATTCAATTATTACCATTTGAACTCGGACGTCTTTTTCCTGGTGTGAGTGTTTTGGACCGCGTCTCCGAGACTCATATTGTAGAGATCGAGATTCTCCGCAACTGAAAACAACAACAACGTTAACTTCCGCAAATAGTAAATCTATTTTGTTTATAAACAGTGATTTTCACGAGATGATTAATCACAAATGGCTTTCAGGAATTTCTTTGTCTACTTGTTGTTTGCTGCTTTTGAAATACAATACTTTGTCTTCTTTATTATCAATTGTCATCTTGATAGTATAACTCATTACAAATTTACTAGGCATAAAACAAAAAAAAAAATTATAAAAACGAATGTGTTCATACGGTTAACGGGTACGTATGCTCTGGTTTCACGCCAAAATGGCTTGGGTAAGCAAAACGGGTGAGATCAATGAGTTTTGGCATTTAAGTAGGAATTTTTTCATCCCGATATGTTGAAGATTTCTAGTCAAAGGTTTTAATATGCGGGCTCATTCACAAACAACAGCTAGTACCTTATAAAGAATAAGTACTTTAAACCAACATTATGACGCAAGGGAAACAAAGAGAATAACGTAGGCGCTCATTCTTCTCTTTATATGAACGGGTAATGAAATATTTAGATATTATATCTAGAGTGTCAGTTATTACACCTTACTTATTACCGTTAAGACCGTTAATTTTACGATGGGAAACTCGTTAATTTTTGCACGTGTTTGACACACGCTATATTTTGGCGTAACCCTGAAAATTGATATTTGATTAAGGGTGTACTTTTCTAAAACTCAGACACTACGGTATTTGGAATGTTATGCCTGAGGTTAACAAGAAAGAAGTTAACAAGAAATCAAATGTTCAATCTCACTTTATTTTCAACTCTGTCCCCTCTGCGTCTTAGAGGTCCAGTTTTGGATTTGACATCACGAGGTCCCTTGTGTTTTTCGATTTTCTTATAAAAAAAAACGTTGCCTGAGTTTAGATATGTGCCGGGTTGGCGATAGGTTTGCCACATATCACATTGTAGAACTTTGTCTTCACCTACCTTGGATACCTTAATTCTACTTCTGCTGACCTCTTCAGGAATATGGCCGGCCTTTTTCTATTCTCAACTATTGCGACCAGGAAAAGTTTTTTTTGATTATTTTTGTAAGTTAATATACGTAAGCCCTTTAAAATTTTTGAATCAAGATTGTGCATGAAGCGAGTGTGACAGTCATACGACTAATGCGGTGGAATAAGAGATATTCAGGGGATTCCCATTAAGCCAGCGATTCCTTGACTAATTAACTCAACTATTACATCTGGTTTTTGTAATTTTTAGTAAGCTATAATGTTGCAAATTTACGTTGTTATTTAATAAATAAATAAAATGTCATGGGCAATCTGTCGAATTGATCCAACGATTTTTTGTAATACCGAACGAAATACTCTTTAGAATGTAGTTTGGCTGCACAAAACATGACGCGAAGTTTTTGATCTTACCTGGCGACTTCTATTCGCAAGCCATCGCCGCACGTTTCCCGTCGCAAGCAATGTCGCCGCCGAGTTTTACGGCCACCTTGGCAAATGCTCCAGCGAGTCCATTCGGAATAAGACGGTGGTTTTTTGGAACCTTTAAAAAAGAAAAACTGCTTGAATAAACGATATTAAACCTTTTTGCGATCTAATTTAACCCCACAGTAAAAGAAAATTGGATAGAATATTTCAGGGATATTACGAAAAATGCAATTTTAGAAACTAGGAATAAGCCGACTTGCAGCTAACTTTATTTGGAAACTTGGACTTTAATTTTCTACCTATTCGTGATACTAAAACAAAACATATTGTAAGCATACTTGCAGGGATATTTTTTATCTAGTGTTACTTGGGCTTTTTTGTAAGATAAAGATTCTATTTTGTATAAATTTTCAGTAAGTAGTAGTAGTAGTATAATGTGTTGAAAATATAAAATATTAGGCAGTATTTCCTTCCAACGTACGGGACGATATTTTTAATTTAATTTTTAGGGTGACCTACAAAATTGAGAGTAAACAGAAACGTTCTTTTCTATTACACTCCAATTATTCTAACAAACTGAATACAATTAATTTTCGAAACGCTCTTAAATTCAAAAGAATTTTATTTAAATTGCTCACTATATTACCTAGTATACTCGTATAAGGCCAATTGTGCAAGTCTGCCGACTACCCTATCCTCAGAACCGGAACATGACACTGTCATTGTGGTGCCAGGAATAGTTGAATCGGTGGATCCCTACCCGGACGAACGGCAGCACGACACTCTACTACCAGATGTCTTGTTGGTCTTGCGAGGCTATTATGAACTGCCCGGTACAAAGGCAGATTGTCTGTTCTACACAGAAAACACGGAACATAACGGGGTAATAGTGGGTATAACAGGAATGTAAATTTATTAAAAAAACATTACTACATTATGACAGTTGGATAACAAGCATTCAAAAGAGTTGACGGCCATGATAGAATTCGGACAACCGAAAAGTATACGTTTCATTTTTTCTCAACTTATTAACCATTTACATTCATAAAGACAATTTATTTTAAACATTCAATAAAAAAACCTTTACATTGTGATAAAAACCTCTTATTGTTGTTTGGTTACTACGATACTACTTTTATTATACACTATAGTATTACTACCTACTTAACCGACAAATAATAAAATTTTGTGTATTTTAGGTTAACAAAATATTAAAATATATTACAAATCTTTATCTGATTTTTAACCGACGTCACAAAAGGGGGTTCTCATTTCGGCCGGTAAATATTTTTAAGTATGTTCACCGATTACGCCGAGGTTTCTGAACCGATTTACGTAATTCTTTTTTTTTTGTTTGATACGGAACAGTTTCGAATTGGTTCCATAAAAATTTGATTCAGGTAGGCCTCTTAGTTTTTATTTTATGAGCATTTTTTAACTATTTTCTCCTATTCCGATGTCTATTTTATTAAATTAAATCAATTCTCGCAAGTAAATTTAATCCAAGTAAGTTAGGTCGCGCAGCAATATCCCTATCTCCTCCAAGCCCTTCCTTAAGAAACTTCGTTCGAATAACTACGTTAAACAAAACTAAAAAGTAAAAAACAGTAAAGATTTAATGTTAATAACATACTTATAGCCTTAAGTTAATAATAATATTATAAGGAAGTATTAAATTGGCTTGGTACCGGCTTTAAACCTATTAGTAAATAGCACATATAATTAATAGGTAGTATATAATTAATATTAAATATTTATTATTTATTAATTTTTAGTTTTGAAGTCGTTTTTTAAAGTAGTTATCTTTTAGACATTTAAAATATCCGCTTTGATAACATTATCAAAGTACAAGTAAGAGATACTCGTAACTTCAATTGATTAAAAAATAATACCATTACGTCAAATAAATAAGTCTTCGTTATAATTTCAGATATTGTTAGAAACTCATTAGCCGTGAAACTTTTAGAAGTGGCTACCGAAATTTGGGAGTACTGACAATTTACTGTTAATTATTCACAAAACTTTGAGCATTAGTCATGGCAATTGATTCAAAAATATAACAACTTGAATTGATATAGCAATATTTTTTCTACAAAGATTAAGGTTGTTCTTTGTTAAAGTTTAATAAGTAAGCATATTTTATTAGAGGTTAGAGAAGGCTTTACACTGAAAGTAGTATTATTTTTTAATACTTACAGCATTTGATATCCACAAAATAAACAAAAATATATCATCCGACAAAACCTGTATCTAAGAACCATTTTGATCACGTCAAACAAAAAAATCAGAATGGAAATCGGTCCTTGTATACAAAAGTTATAATGCCATAAATAGACACACCCACGTACACACATACACACAAACACGTTAGACAAACTTATAACATCCCTCTCTTTCTGTTGGTTGCTAAGAACTAATTATAAATTGTTAATCATTTTGACTTCCATTTATTTTATCCGCTTTTCATTCTCTGTCTCTAAGTATTAATAATAATAATTATTTTAAAAGCAACAGTAGATGTTTGTGTATCATCATAATTTTAATATTTTTTTTCATTCCACTGTTGGACATAACTTAACTGTCATCATATCTCGCACTCCCTCTCTGTCTCTTTAATATACCAGAAGTAGAATAAATGTGACATTTCAACGAAACTGGCATTTCTTTGATCAAGTGTCTTTAGTGAAATTTAACAAGGTCCGGCGACATAATAACATTGCGGCACCGTGACATGCATAATTCAAGACAGGTACGACAATTAATCTATATATTAATACGTGATGCCAAAACTTAGGACTCCATTTTACGAAAACTGTGCGGACGCAGGAGCATAAAATTTGGCACACTTATAGTTTATGTGTAGGAGAAGTGCAGAACGCTAATATTTTTTAATAATAATGCTTATAAAGTACATAAAACCAATAAATAAAACATTACCCACATTACCATGCATTTGACACACACAAACAAATATATTGATGATAACGATAAAGATCACAGATGGCGCACTAAAAAGATTGGAAACAAAGTTGTTGGTCTCAAGAAATGAAGATGGCATTCTTATAGTATATGTGTATTAAAATAGAGAAACAATAAAAGGTTTATTAGGTATTGCGCTGTTCCACGTTGATGAAGTCGTAAGATGTTGACAGGCAATTATTATAAAAAAGTCAACCACACGTGTTACGGTAATAACTGTTAAATATTAAATAAAGTTAATAATCTCTAACGATTCTGTGAGTTGTACTTACCGCTTTTTGCAATGTGCTCTTTACTTAACTTTTCAAAGTAGTTAATTTCTTCGGCCTTTTGGACTTCAATCTGGAACATCATAGAGAAAGTTAACGTCTGCAAAATTGTTATTTCAAACGACTCCAAAAACCGCCTTACCTATTCCTGCCGTTGGCGCTTCCGAGTTCTTCTTCCGTTGACGAGTTCCGAGGTTCGGAGGGTAAGTGAGCCGGTAAACTTACTTACAGCTTCAGGTTCACAACGCACCATTACCACATATGGTGTCTCTAGATGGCGTGAATTTCTTGCCATCAGGAAATCCATCTGCTTGTTTGCCTTCCAATATTATATAAAATTGCTAACCTGCGTAGTGTTAAATATTAAACTATTGGCATTTACGAATCAGTACCAGGTATATCATAATTAATACTTAATCATGGTCCGACGCAGATATCTGCTCAAAATGGAAAGAGATTAATTTATCTCATATCCTTAGTAGGGATCGAAAGGGACCGGAAGTATATTTTTAAACTATTTGTTATTAGTTCCCCTTTCAGAAAGGGTTTTAAAATAGATGTTATCAATACAGCACGCTTATGCACGCATTTTTTTTTATGTTATAGGAAGACAAACAAGCAGACGGATTTCCTGATGGTAAGAAATTCACGCCACCTAAAGACACCAAAGATGGTAGTGGTGCGTTGCCAACCTGAGGTCAGAATGTTAGGCCTCGAGCAAAAGTAAGTTTACCGGCTACCTTACCCTCCGAACCGGAAGACGTCATGACGTTATGGCGGCAGGAATAGGTAAGGCAGTGGTACCAATCCGGGCGAGTCACGGTGTTAGTGATGATAAGCCTATGCTCGCCTTTTTACGAGCTGCCTGTCAAGAAAGGCAGATGGTCTATTCTGCAAAGGAGCCCGGACCAACATGGGGAATATGCTAACTAAATTTGTTTTGGTACATATTTTAGATTTTCTATGTATTAGTATCGCATACAAACACCAATTACACAAGCAAATAATTTGCTTATATTGGGGTTAGGTCAATTTGTGTAACTTGTTCAGGGATACTTTTACCCCACCTTATTCGGTCGCTGTAACATCATCACTTGTTTCTCCAGTTTGAATATTATAAATGTTTACTCAATATTTAAAACATCGTGAAATAGCTGTGTTTGTATATAAAAGGAATATCAGAAAATGCAATTGAATCATATAAAGAAGGCAATTGTGAGCCCAAACCATTTTTTTTGTAATTCTTCATAAAGATAAAAACTATTTGATCAATTTTTAATTCAAGTTAATTACTTAACAACGTAGAAATTTAACTTGTTATGTATTAATGATCTAAAACGATCAAGTGGATAACGGCTGCGTAGCAAGCGAGACTGCAGGCTTGGTTGGCTAGTTTGCTTATTGTTTTGTACAATTTACATTACTTAAACATAAAAAAATATTCGTGTACAATTCCACCAAATATTTACTAGTTGTGTGGAAGTTTCGACATTGAAAAGGTATTGTTGGAATCAACTGCACTTTACAAAGGCATGTACGTCATTGGAATTAATACATACTACATTGCTTGTCATCTAGGTTGATGCTTTTGACTATATCAATGCAATCGCTGCGACGTTTTGTATTGATCCAAATAGTTTATTTCAATTTGGCTCTACGCCATGTTTGCTGGTGGAAAGTCATTGTTGAATATTAACAATGCGGTGTAAGCATTGTCTATTTCAACAATCTCTGCTTAGACTTCTGTAATAACCTGATAAATACGAGATCATCCTGACGCAGATTGCGGGACTCTATAGAGATTGCTAAGTGGTTTACTATAGACTAGCAATAGGTTTTTTTATTAAATTGGAGGCCAACCAGAAGGATATCCTAATAGAAAAAAATGTCGTCTATAGTTTAAGTCAGGTATATGATAAAGGTCAGGTTTTAGGGTGCAGGGTGCATTCAATAGTCAATAGTCAAATATTTTTATTCAACATAGGATAAAAATTATCTCTCATTGAAAGTCATAACAAGTCATTAATAATTACAATTAATATTACGAAAAACTAATATCAACAACAATAATAAATAACATTCATTAACAAACATTACAATTAGATAATATTATGAAAAACTAATGTCACCAACAATAATAAAATAACATTCACTAACGAACAAAAAGATATAAATTAAATTAAAATTAAAAATACATATTTTTAAATTTATTTAAAGAAAAAAAAAACAACAAAATGATAATATTGCGACGAGATGGCTTTCTCTAATTACTTTTTTAAACTGCTTATCAGGGATGTTTGTTATTTACTTAGGCATTTTGTTATAAACACGGACAACGTTTCCTAGAACTGATTTTCTTGTAGTTTGTAATCTAAACCACGGTTGGCAATAAATGATTTTGTGATGCGAGTTAATATGATATGGATGGCATTTTTTGTACTTATTTATATTTTCCTTCACATTAATGTTATTATTAATACAACAATCACACACACACACACAAGACATTCTAGGTCCGCAGTCTGTAAGTTTCTAACACGACTTCTTCAAGTTAGCATCCAACTTTGTACATACTACTACTACTACTATTTAACAAATGTTTTGTTAGGTTTTTAGGTGATCGGGAGGTTGCGAATTAGTCTCTTAGAGATGAGACATACCCACCGTAGAGGGCTAAGTGACCAAACTCTATGATTTTTTATAGGTTTTTGGTCGTTGAATCTGAGTATAAGGTTTATTTTGCTTTTACGTAATAGCGTTTTTTTTATGTAAGAGGAGTCAAAAGAGCAAGCCAGTCGCCTTATGGAAAGTGATCACCGCCGCCCACGGACATCCGCAACACCAGGAATATTACAGATGCGTTGCCGACGTTAAAATGAATAAGTAGGCTAAACGTCGTACTGTAAAGTGAATTTTTAATAGTCACCGAAAGAAAAGCATTTAACATTCTTTTCGTGTTAGTTAAAAGGCACCGTGTTGGC
Organism: Calephelis virginiensis; assembly: GCA_002245475.1. Lineage (NCBI taxonomy): Eukaryota > Metazoa > Arthropoda > Insecta > Lepidoptera > Riodinidae > Calephelis > Calephelis virginiensis. The sequence continues at coordinate 354,666 of NJDC01003124.1, forward strand.
GACCACGCTTCCAGTAGCGGAACACTGCCGCTAGCTTACTTTGCGCGCGCACCAATTTTTTAACTCTTACCATTTTTTTCTATTGTATTATTTCTATGGTATTCTATCTTTACATTATTTTATTGTTATTACGAAATTTCCCAAAAACATCTTTTTACCTTATACATGTAATATAATAATGCTGAATGAATATCACTGATCGAAATTCGAATTTTCGGCACTCAATATTTTTGTTTGAAATTGATAAGCGACGAAACCAATATATTGACGTTTAAAGATTGTGTATCTCCGGTTCTTATCATTTTTTTCTCAAAATAGGCATATTTTTCTTTCAGAACGGTTAAAGACTTTACTGTTAAAATTTCACCAAAAATTTTGAAAACTTTTGGAAACACAACTAGCTGAACACCAAATGCTTACGCTAATGCTTCTCTCGATTCCGATAAAAAATGCACTTTAGTGTTAGGCGTTTCAACTTGAAAGCAAAATAAATCTCATATTCAGATTCAGCGACCAAAAATGCATACAAATCAGTTTGTCCCTTAGCCCTCGTGGTGGGTGGACTCCATTTTTGGGCAACCTCCCACTTGCCTATTACTACTCAAGGTCTTACATTTTCGCTTAGTTGATAAAATGCTCATTAAGAATATACAGGGACAGTAATGTCTATTTTTAAATATAGTTTGTGATGATAGTGTTCATATCGTATTCATTTCTATAAAAAAAAATATTCACGCCCGAAAGGTAAGCAAGGGTACAACCAGGACATCCGCGACGAGACGGTAAGTTCTACAATGTGATAGGTGGGAAGCCATCCAACCGGGCACATGTCTAATTATATAATCGTACTTAAGGTTTGAAAATAACCTAACCATTTGAAGTTTCTACGTATTCTAAATATATGCTTAATTGATATTTTACATTATAAAAATAAATACTTACACGTCCTATAGTTATATCCGAGACTAGCATTAATATAAATATGTGATGCAGCCACATCGTATATCTCGACTCGCTTTATTCGTACGATCATTTTTCATCTCTTTTCTTATATCAATGTCACCATTTTGAGGGCCAGCACGAAATACAGTCTTTAAATCTGTGAAAAAAATAAGAAAGTACAAAAGATTGTTTTCATAAATAACCAAGATACTTGTAAGATCACATGCATAGCTATGAGACGTTTGTACTTGTAAAGGTCTATGATGTTTATAATAACAACACCGAACATTCGCGGTGCAAATTAGATTTTGATTTGTAAAATTTGTCCAGAAATATCAATTAATCTTTTATTAATTTGAATTTGAAGCAGCTACGAACCCAATTTAAATTTAAATTTTTTAACAGGTGAAATACTTCAGTAACGCCGATCACAGGTATTATAATTAATAGATTTTACATTATATAGTTGCTATTAGCATATCTCTTAATTTTTAAATAAGGCATTCAGGCAAGTCATATTTTTGAAAGTAGCTGATAAAATTAAACCTGGTTTTTATATCTGTCTATTTGGAAAATTCGTGCGCTTTTGAATCTTTGTATATTTTGGTCTGTGTATTTTATACCTACATATTTTTAAAGGATTCACAAAGAGTGTTTGGCCTCTTGTGTATCGGCAGGTGTATCGCACGACAAATACGAGTACTTTACCCCGTCTTGGTCCGGGCGCCTTTGCAGAATAGACCATGTGCCTTTCTTGCCAGGCAGCTCGTAACAGGCGAGCATAGGCTTATCATCACTAACACCGTGACTCGCCCGGATTGGTACCACTGCCTTACCTATTCCTGCCGCCATAACGTCATGACGTCTTCCGGTTCGGAGGGTAAGGTAGCCGGTAAACTTACTTTTGCTCGAGGCCTAAC
>NJDC01003124.1:356840-375127 GCA_002245475.1 Calephelis virginiensis
CATGATGAGATATAGGTATATAGCCTATGCAAAACTGCCCGCAAATAGTGATTGCCAGCGATTAAAGATAAATAAAAGCGAGAGAAACTTACGATAAACACCGTTTGTCAAATAAAGATAGAGCATGCCAGCTGCATGTCGTTTTCATGCTACTGCGCATGCGTCTATGAATAAGGTGTTCAATTAATACCTCGGCTTGGAGTTTAAAACTGTCCAAAAATTGAGCAGTAAATATAATATGCCATAATATTTAATCTACAATACTAGTGTTTTTAATATTTTTTTAATTATGTTCAACTCAACCAATAACGTTTAACTGTGAAACGTCATTTTAAATATATAATTTATCTTATTTTTTTTTACAATTTTTAACAATATGAAGTTTCGTTTATTTTCGGTCTTTATAAAAAATGTCATAAAAAATTCCATTCAATACTATTGTTTTAATTTTTTTAAATTATATTCAACTCATACAATAACTTTCAACTATAAGACAAAATAAATTATTTGTTTTCGATCTTATAATACAACATTTTTAATACAAAAAATGATAAAAAATACAAACAATTTTTTGTTAAAAAAAATATAAAATTACAAAATGTTTAAAAAATATTTTACAGTTAAATAATCATCAATACATTTGTTATCATCAATACAACAAAAAAAATTTCATTCACGTGCGCCATCGTCACTTGAAAAATCAGAATTATCACTCTCATATGTTGAAATGTCAGACTCTTTATAGTCTGTATCTTCTGAGGATTATTCAACTAAATCACAAATAACATCTTCTACTTGCTGTGACATTGAATCTCCAATGAACCATGTTGGTTTTAAAGTTTCATCTAAAATCCAACCATTATTTTCAGGTTTAAATCTGATGCAATCTGGATTAGTAGCATTTTGCCACATTGAATTAACGAAGACCGTACGCAATCATTTTTGTTGCAAGGAATTCAAGCATGGTGGAATAGTGCTTAAATTAAAACCTTTAAGTTTCCTCATAAATTTGTCATTAATTGTAGTCACAGCATACATTTTATTAAATATTAAAAGTCTTGCAGCGTTTACATTTCGACAATTTTTAATCCCATACATTATATTTGTAAACTCCTGAACTATTTTCATTATGTTATCATCAAGAATATCGTCCGGATTGCTTAATGATGCAAATATATCTTGTATGTTCTGGTGTTTGCAAAATATTTTGAAAGGGCGGACTTTTCCTTTGTTGAAAAATGCTGCTGTGTAATCGCAACCAGTAAACGCATGAAATGCTGGTAGCGCAAGACATAAGGTCGAACCTAATTCCACTGACAATTTTGAGCAGTTAATGCAAGCTTGATCTTGATTGGGAGTTTTTTTTTGAAGTACTGTTCGCCAACCAAATTTGTAAGTTGGCAAATTTATGTATATTTCCTAGTAATATTTCTTTCTAATGAAATATGTCTTTTAACAATTTCAAGTGAACGTAATAGTTCGAAAATAAATAATTAATTACATTTTAATTGAAATTAATTGTGGCCAAATTTGGATGGGCACCTATGCGGATCTGCATTGGTTTAGGTATAAATATCGACAAAAATTATATTTTATTAATCAAACATATAAACGTATAAATCACGCGGTCGGATCTTGTATTATAATCTCCTAACAAAACTACAAAAATACACAAAAACATTGTCCTTAGTGAGGATGTTGCGTGCTAGGTAACTGTATTTTCCTTGCTGGCCTGGTAAGAGATAGCCGTGGCCTATATAGAAACCCCAGATGTTATAGATGCGTCGCTGTTGCCAGAGAAAGTGGCTTATCAATGCGTCTAATGGCTACTCAACCCTCCGGGTCAAAACATGACAGTCCTAAAAACGATAATGACATCGGCAAAATTATTTCCTGTCAAATTGCTGCACATCCTCTTCCACGGTGGTCTTGTTAGTAGTAACCTGTTCATTGCCATTCAAAATAAATTATTTTGAGTAAATGTTAATTAGTTGCGATAAACTTTTTAGAACTATAATTAAAATTTAGTCATGTTTGTGTTTGTTCATTGGATCCTAGAATAACAGATTATTCAAAATGTGGTTGGAGTGCAAATTTTCTGCTTACTCAGCTACTTTGAAGACGGAGCTTTTAATTAAAAGTTTTTATAACTAAGACATGGTTGTTAAACGTGTTCCACCTTTTAGCTTTTAAAGTTTCACTTTAAAAATAGTTTAAACCAACTTTTAAAAATTTATGAGTTTAATTTTTATGTTATTTGGTTGACACACAATGATTTATTTGCTAATAGGAACAATTAAACAACAATGAAAATTATAAAAACATCGAAAATACAAATTAGGTAGATTACGTAATTTAGACCTTAATATCACTGAGGTATATAAATGCATGCCGACCCTATCGCCCGCTGGTGGTTACTAGATTATTCCTCTAGTAAAGTCAATTATACCTAGATGATCTGCAGCAGCTCGGCCGGATCACCACCTTACATTCAAGAACCAGCAGCTCCGTGTTTGTGGTTTCCCCGAGGTGTGTCGGATCTCCTATGTAGATCTGCCATGCAGCTCGTAAGAGGCGAGTGAAAGTTAAAAGTGACTAACGAGGTCACTGGTAGGTAGTATATTACCGTGCAGCAACTTGTCCGGGTAGGGATCCATTGCCTTAGCTATTCCTTCCGGCATAGTGAGACCATGCTCCTATCCGGAATAATGGTAGTAGCCGGTAGACTTGCACAGTGGGCCTAATACCTCGTCCACAACAGAGCGACTCTCCTATAACTTTAATGTTATCTATAGAACCATCTTTCTGTTGTCTCTTACCATCAGTAGAACCGTGAGCTTGTTCGCTATCGCTAATGTAAGAATTATACGTGTAAAAAGCCACCATAACTTCGGTGCTCACCATTGTCATCTATTTTGCTAAAAGATAAGATAGACTTGGACACACACACACATATATATATACGACCCGGCTATTCTTTATATAGGTGACGGTTGTCATTTTCTCAGCCTAATCTATGAAGATGAGACTTAGGTCTCGGCCATACCTATTCGATCGGGAGCCAGAGCGTCTATTGCGCGGCGGTCACTCCCTTAGCAACTAGCATCGAACGAGGCACGAAACTAGTGGTCAGATATGTGTACTGATTAATATAACATACTAAAATACAAAATAAACAGATTTTATGTTTAGTTGGCCAGCTTTTCGGTCATGTGGAAAATGTGCGCCCCGTACTCCACTGATCATCCACGAGGCTCGAGTCTGATTGCCGACAATTTACAACATACATTTGTGTGACGAACATTGAACATGTCTAATTTTAGGCCTTAAAAATACGTCTGTAAGCTGGGAGGGTACTCCAAACTCCCTAATAAAATCATCTAGACATACTCTTATTCCTGTACTCAATCATGTATTTAATCTTTGTCTTTCTACTGGAACTTTCTCAAAGAGTTTAAAATGGCCCCTGTTCATCATATTTTTAAGAGTGGCGACAGAAACAGAGTGGAAAATTATAGACCAATCTCAGTCTTACCTATACCATTCAAAGTTTTTGAAAAAAATATGAATGGAAGATTAACAGATTATTTAAATAAAAAAATATATAAATGCTTTTTACCAATATGGTTTTAGAGCTAAAAAATCAACGGAAGACTCAGTATTAGCACTCATTGACTCTGCAGCAAAATATTAAATAAAAAATTCAAGACGTTTTGTATCTTTTTGGATCTAAGTCCTTAAAAGTCTTTGACATGGTTTCTGTTCCTATTCTTTTAGAAAAAATGCAAAGAACTGGAATTCGTGGTGTTGTTGTTTGATTTGTTTAAAAGCTACCTCAGCGATCGCTCGCAGTGTGTTTCAATTAATTGATTTGTAAGTATCGATGAAACGATTTCATACGGCGTACCCCAAGGTAGTGCTCTTGGACCTACCTTGTTTCTTATATGTATATATTAACGACTTGTGCAAATTGTCTCTACTCAACTCTCAAATATTCACTTATGCTGACGATACTGCCATATTGGTTCATGGACGCGACTGGTCTGATGTATGGGCGAGTACTGAGCTAGCTCTTTATAAAATCATGATGTAGCTCTCCCACTACGTTTTAACTCTTAATCTTCTATAAACTAAATTTACTGCCTTCGCACCTCGGTTTGGATCTCAACCTGATGATGCAATGTTACTACGGGCTCATCAACGTAATATTCTGAATAATGATAAATGCTCTTGTATTACGATCTCTCGTTGGTCTCGAGATAAAAAACTGATATTTGTTTTTAAAAATTAACATCTAGTGCCGATTTTTCTATACTTAAGACGGTTTATTGCGCACTAGCTGAATCAATTATAGCATACTGTATAACTGTCTGGGGTAGATTTGCCAAAACTAGGTTTTTGCGACTAGAGAGAGCACAGCGTGCAGTATTAAAAGTCATGGCTTGCAAACCAGTAAGGTTTCCCACAATGCAACTGCATGACGTATGGAAAATCCTATCAGTTCGAAAAACATACGTCATTCGAACTGTCCTGCGTAAACTCATTCATCCCTTTCGATCCAATTCGTTTCAAAGATCAAAGAAGATGTTATAAAAATTGTGACATTGAAAGATATAAGTTAAAGTCATCATTTTCGCCACACTAGTCCTCTCTTATTTGTATTATCAACAAGATTCTTAACATTTATTCTCTTACGCTCCATAGTCTAAACCAGCGGTCGGCTACAGGACCACTTGCGGCCCGCCGACGTCTTACTTGCGGCCCGTGAATATCTTGAAAATAAGTTATAAATATCAAAATAAAGTCATGAACCTTCCGCGCTTGACCGTATAATATACGGCGTATAATGTAGATTTAACCTTAAGAACGTCCTTCTCTTCGCCCATTTTCATTTTTTCTATGGGACATGACCAATTATATATAGGTATATTTGACTTTTATGGTAAATACTACGTACAAGGAATCTAGGTAAATATTACAAGTTTGGCCTTCCTTTAATTTATTTTGCCGCCTTGTGGCCCGTGCATGCCAAAAGGTTTCCTGCTGGTCTAAACTATGATGATGTTGAAACACTCATCAAATTGCGGTAACTTTTATCTGATCACAAATTGTAACACAATAATTATATTGCACACACATTTACACATAATTTTAAGCACACATATACTTTAAAAATTTGTAATAATAAGTCTTTCTGATAAATCGGAGGTGGCGTTATTACTGGAACACAGTCTCTGACTAATGCAGTCTCTATCGTTTCTAGTTCACTTTATGTAAACGAGTTTTTAAAGACAATAAATATTTTTTATTTATTGAAGTTATACTTATTTTGGCGCGATTGGGAAAAATGATGAGAGTGAATTTTTACGATGCGCGCGCACACCGACAGATAAATGTGACAGTCTGAAGTTAGTTGCTACCGACAGAAAAAAGCAACACTCTAAAGTTAGTTGCGAACCTTTTTATTTGGTAGTTTTGGATTGTTACGCCAAAGAAGTATAACTTCTTACGTGCGTACATGAGTACACACACTCTTTTTTTATTCCCGCGTGTTCCCGCTTCGCGTTCCTCGCTTGCTTACAGCAAGCGTATTACAATATGTATTACCTACCACTTCATTTGCGTTTAGCAGACCTAAATGAACGGAGTTAAGTAGTTTTCAGAATTATTCGTTAAATGTATGTAAATCTTTGGAAAAACTCATAGTCGAGCAGATGCACGACGTCGCTCCATTTTAGAAGCGACTAGCTTAGATAAGCCTATGTCACTCACACGAGCTTAGCTTATCTCCACTTTGATTAATTTACCATCGCCTACAAACGACACTCGACTGAAGTAATTACTCCTCAGCTCTAACCAGTTTCAAGGCGTGAATTCATGTGATCATAAAAGTTCACGTTGTATGAATATTATGTAAAAGTGCAGCTATTCTAAACATACTTTATTTAAACCAAACTAAAATATTTATTTTCAACGGACTTTCAAAAAGAGAGTTTTTCAATTTAACTGTGTTGAATGAATTAATGAATTAACTCTTTATTGTGCACAATTAAACTTATTACAAAATGGTACAACTAAGTATTGACAAGAGCATATTATTATAATTTTTAAGAACACAAAAGGCGATCTCTACTAGACAACCTTTTTGTCTGAGGAGATTATGTAACTATTATTATTATTACTATATACTATATTGTTACGGTTGTTACCTCAGAAATTTTTACTAGATAATTCATTTTAGATATTTTTGTTTTACGTGAAAACAAATACTTGCGGGTTGGCTTTATTTAAATTTTGTATAGTAAAGACAATTTTTTTTTTGAAGACAATTTTTATTTTCTTTTTTTTTCGAATTATGCTAAAATTTAGCATTGAATTTTTTAAAAGTAGACAAGATGATTTTTAATATGAACTTGTTGTTTACATATTTAAACCCCCGATACCCTCTTTATGCCTATATTTCTTTGGGCCGAGGAGTTAACGGAAAATCTTATAAATAACTTCACTGACCAACCACTACGTTCGACGCACGACGAGATCAGGCATTTGTGTCGTGAACATAGATGTCTATATTTCCTTGTCTAGGTGTTAATTAAATGTATCGGTAAAGGTATGTTTTGTATATGTATGTATTTCTATGTACTAATATCGTTTTCTACCACCCTTAACATAACAACAGACTTTATAAGTTTTTTTGAAATAATTCACATATAGTACGTACAAATACCAATTGTTAAACAGCATTACATATATACTTTCCCATTTCTAGTGACTCCTAGTTATCTCTAGTGATGGAGCGTATTTCTTATCGCGCTCAATTCATTTCCTTTTCCCTTCATTCGTTAATGTTTTGTAATGAAATTGAAAAACAAGCACTCACCTGAATTTCGTACAAGTCAAAAAAAACTTTATTTACGTGGACCACACAAGATCTTACACATTTTTTTAAAAATTTATTTAAAAGTAGATTTTTAATAACACTGAGCAGCTTAATGTTAAAACGTATATATTAAACCATAAAGGATTTACTAATTCTATAGAGACGAGCTTTGTATACTGCTAGATTCTTTTTATTTCTCGTATTTACATCGTAAATAAAACATTTTTGTTGAAAAGAAAAGAAAAAATATTTATTTGCGGAATATGAGGGTTACAAAATTATTTAAGCGTTCCAACATATTCTACTAACTTGTGGTGTGCAAATATTTTAATAGGTTTTAATCATAATTTGATTAAAACTTTGTTTTTTATTTTGTTTTGATTATTTTTTTACTATTTACACATTGTGTTTGTATGTAAAAAATGTTATGTTTTGTAAAAATACACAACTTTTTTTAACATAATATATTAAGTATCTTCACGCCCATATCCCCGAAGGGGTAGGCAGAGGTACAACCAAGGCACCCACGACTAGCCGAAGACACTAAGTCCCATAATGTGATAGGTGACAAGCCTATCGCCAATCGGGCACATTTCCAATCCCGACCAACATTTTTTTATTAGGAAATTGGAAAAATCCAATTTTTCCCTTTGTTGGCCGACCCGGGATTCGAACCCGGGACCTCATGCAGTCAAGTCCAACACCCGGACCGCTAGATCACAGAGGCGACATAATATATTACATTCTCCTAAACGTGTTCAGAACTCAATGTCAAAATGTTTATTTCTTTGAATTATTTTAGGAAGGAATCCCTTATATTAAGATTATAATACAAACAATATAGTATTTATACCTGAAAAATTCCTATAAAAATAACAAAAATATACTATTCCGGCGATTTCAACATCACTTAATGTTCTTATTTTTTCAACCGTGAATGCTTCTGAACTAAGCCTATTCGCAATCTTCTTAATACGAGGGCCTAATTTTAATTGTGTTTTCAATAGTTATACTTAAAAATAGGGTCAACTCAATATGATCCAGTTTAGATCCATTCAGTTATACATTGGTATTTACTACCCTAATATTTGATATTGAAAATCTAATATACTTACATACTGTAATAACGATTAACTGTGAACCAATGTACAACTTTAGATATCGCATTGTTCACTTCGATATATTTACCTGATAAATCTTAGCCTATCGACACCATAGGTAAAAACGTACAAACGTAAAGTAATGTAACATGTAGCTGGAATGTTGATCATGTATTAGTAGATGTTTAAACTTTGTCATGCAAATGAAAAATCTATAAAATTATATGCTGTTTCACTTAAAATACAATGTTTAACGTAACCGTACCTAAGCAATCGCGCATTTATCGTGACCTTTACCAGGTAACCTTACAGACAGTTTGTGCGTTTAAAACTTCGTTAGGACTCCGTACATCTAAATAAATGCATAATATATAATATAGTAATACAATATATACAATTACAATTATTCCTATTATATGAAATACATTAAATATACATTAAGTACAAATTACGTTATCCTATATATAGCATATAGCTTACGTTATTACTTAAAATAAAAATATTGTAAAATAAAATTTTTACGTAGCCTAACCGTCTATTTTACATACGACAGCCGAACGCGACAGCGACAGCAGCAAGAACTCATGCTTAGGCGGCTGGAACTAACAAGATGATAATGATGTCAATCCTAACATCACAAAATTCTGCCACGTATTCATGGTCATATTGCTACAGACAAAAAACTAGGAATGCAGTTGCCTTTAGTTTTCTACCCCCCTTCTCCCAGAACCTACACGGACAAATATCACCATTACATCCCGACTAAACTTTTATAAGGTTTTTGATAAATTTACCTAACATGATTTTTTGTGTTTCAATGATAAAATTGTAGCTATCTGTAAGAGTGAGGAGTTCAACGTACCTAATAAGCAGTCTTGAAATAGAAGTTGGATAAAACAATAGTCTTGACCCGCTTATCTATATAAGTCGTGATAATTTGTCTACGTTATGTTTCGAAAATTTGAGAGTCTGTATCCGCCCGTCCCATACATGTAAAGCCAAGGTGTCAAACATGTAACTGGTACACACTAATTGCTTTGTTCTCCAACTATTGTTCGCAACTTGCAACATTTTATTACTGACTGTTATGGTCTAACTATCGTCCCATTTGTTTATATAAGATTTTATCTTCTGGAAATTATGGAATGCATATTTATTTAGTTCTTTTTTGTTATTAAAAAGAGAAAAGCGATTGTTTTCGTTCCGCTTGTAAATTTTATTAATATTGTATAGCAGCGCATAAGTACCTCTTGTAAACATTTCCCCGTGTTGGTCCAGGTCCACTTAGTAGAAAAGACCATGTGCTTCTTTGCAAGGTAGCTCGTAAGAGGCAAATACTGCTTTTATTACAAGTATAAAATAAATATCACCCTATTACCAGCTCGGCATAGGTCGACCTCGGTTCGGAACTAAGACCATGACAAAATTTCGTTTTGATCTATCTAAACTAAAATTTATGAAGGATAGGCACGTGAAAAATTTTTTTAAGTGTAGCCAAATATTTTGTTAGCGCAATAAATGTTATTTGTTACAATTACCAATACACAGTTAGGAAACCACACATAAAAAAAATAGCTGTCCATACTATTCTAAACAAGCACACCTAAAAAAGCGCCAAAAAGAACTATCAACTCCTATATAATTTAAACCATATAAGATTTTCAAGTTTTTTTTAATATGTCTTATTTTATCGCCTCTGTGGTCTAGCGGTTCGGTTGTTGGACTTGACTGCATGAGGTCCCGGGTTCGAATCCCGGGTCGGGCAACAAAAAGAAAATTGGATTTTTCCACTTTTCTAATAAAAAAAAATGTTGCTCGGGATAGGATATGTGCCCGGTTGGCGATAGGCTTGCCACCTATCACATTATGGGACTTAGTATCTTCGGCTAGTCGTGGGTGCCCTGGTTGTGCCTCTGCCTACCTCTTCGGGGATATGGGCGTGAAGATACTTTTTTTTAGATTTTAGAAAACAGCTACTTCGTTTACGTGTTTATTATAATGGAGTTTTGAAAATTACTTTAATGTGCAAACTTAAATATAGATCAGTACCAATAACACCACTGATAACAGATTGCAGAACAGCAACTTGCCGATCCGAAATTCGGATGGTAGGGTAGCAGGTAGACTTGAACAATATGCCTAACGTCCCGGCCGCAGGACAGTGACACACCAGTAATATCTATGGTGTCTAAAGGGCGCGGCTGTCTCTTACCATCATGAGATCCGTATGATAAAAAGTCATAGGATTTGGTGAAATAAACCATTCTAAAAGCAGTTGCTTAAAAAATTAGTTGTTAGACAGAAATAATAAACAAAAAAGGTTTGACCCAAATACAGTGAACGTAAAAACTGAGGTTTTACCATATACCTGAAATGTTAATATTTGGGACTCTCCAGACACAAACGGGGAGAGAATTGCAAATTGTCACTGATTGCGAGGTCAAAAAACGGCTGTAATAGCAAGTGTTTCGAGAGAGTACTTACCCGAAGGAATTCATTATTTATAGGTACCTAACTTTGAACACTTTAAAAGAACATTAAGGCAAGTTTTATGTATAGCCTGTTTTTTAATCTCAGAGACTGAATAGACAGATGCAAATGTCAATTTTACAAATAATGATACCTGCGTTTATTTTGTAGTGCTGTCCTACAACACCGATTTTTTCATTACGTAATGTTGATATTCGAAGTATGAAAATAAAATTTTGCTCCTTTTAACAGACATTGAAAATACAGATAACGTTATTTCAAATCTGTCTTCTGATGGAATCGAATGGGAATCTAGGAAAATATTAAGTTTTTGGTGTAATTAGACGACATTATTTTGAACTCAAATTCGATTTTTTACAACACTAAGTGGAAAATTATGTAAACCCTTCGTCCGTTAATCTATTGAAGTCTACGAATGCGTCCGTTCTACGTTTTGTGTGCCAGTTATCAATTACCTATAAAATTTAAAAAATAGTCCTGGGGTACGTACGCAAATTATGTGATTGCATTAATAGTGCTAAGCAGGGACCTAAAAAAACTTAGTTATAATAGGTTGTTCCGAGACATTATTTAAATGAAAAATAAAATTAATATTCAAAAATACAAGTGTTATTATTGCTTATAAATTTGGTTTTGTGAAAATACAAATAATAAAATTTATTAACCTACGATTATAAAGCACAATTATTTACAAAATTTCAAATTATTTCGTTCTAAATACATATATTCCGATTTTCCTATGTAAATAATAAAAATCGATAACAAAATTTGTTAACATTTTCTGTAAATGGCACGACACTATTTATGAACCGCAAAAAAACTTACAACATTGCTAATGTCAATTAGTCGTTGAAATTAAAAAAACAGGCCATAGTTACTTTTACGTAAGTTGACCAATTGTCAACTTTTATGTTTTATCACAATAAATTGTTTTTTCAAACCCTTTCAATAAGAAAGAGGTTATCGATTCGATTGTATTTTTTTTTGTAGTTAACGTTATTACTCGATAAATATCGACAGATTTTGATGGTTATTTTCTGGGAAGGTGATTCATGATTATCCCCATATGATTTAGTCATGCTCCGACTAGTGGATATTGCAAAAAACCGACTTTAATTATTTCATTACCACGTCACGAATTGATTTTTTCGTGTCCAAAGATAGCCAACCATTTTATGGTAATAAAACGTACATAGGACTATTCCTACGTACATTTTATCAACTTTCCCTTAATGGTCTTTGAGTTATACTTAATAATGCATATTTTTTTTATGTAGGTATGTTAACGACATTTTTTTATATATACGAGGAGGCAAACGAGCAAGTGACCCATTTGAAGAAAAGTGATCACCGCCGCCCACGAACATCCGCAACCCTAGGAGTATCACGGATGCATTCCACCTTCCAGGAATGAGTACGCTCTTCTCTTGAAGGTTTCTAATCCGTTTGGAAATACCGACCTCGGTAAATGGTTCCACAAAGGTGTTGTGCGGGGTAAGACATGTCTTCGGAATTGCACGATTGCAGACCGCCATGCATCAAGATTATAGGCATAACCTAATTGTTTTTTTATGATTTTGGAAGGCAAACAAGCGGACGGATTTCCTGATGGAAAGAAATTCACGCCGCCTAGCGACACCAAAGGTGGTAATGGTGCATTGTCAACCTAAGGCCAAGATGTTAGGCCTCGAGCAAAAGTAAGTTTACCGCCTATCTTACCCTCTGAACTGGAACACGTCATAACGTTATGGCGGCAGGAATAGGTAAGGCGGTGGTACCAATCCGGGCGTGTCGCTGCTAAACTCTTCCGCCTAGTCAGATGTCACGGTGTTAGTGACGGTGAGCCTATGCTCGCATTTTTCAAACTGCCTAGCAAGGAAGGCAGATGGTCTATTCTACAAAGGAGCCCGGACCAACACGGGGTAAAACTCTGACGTGATGTCCGAAGCTAAAACTCAGTCACAGGAGTCAAACCAAACTACTCCATGATACAATAGCCAACATTTCTACGCAACGCCAAAGAATCAAGCGCATTGGTAATTGTTAGATCATTAACAATTCGAGACGTTCTGCGTTAGATGCGGTCAAAAGGAGCTGGTACTGGGGAGCCCCTGGCCAGCGTTAAGAGCAGTACTCCATGAGAAACCGAATTCGCGCTTTATAAAGTTGCGAGTGATGAGTCGGCTTGAAGTACTGTCACGCTTTACTGAGCACCCCAATTTTTTAGAGTCTATCTTCGGCTTTTCCTCTAATTGACCTCGAAACTAAACATCATTTGAAATGTCAACGCCGAGCATACCAATGCAGGCTTAGCTGACGTTTAATTTTACAACATTTTAAAAGACATTTAGATAGCCATTTATTTTTTTATTGGCTTATTTGATACTTTTATTCGTATCTTTAGAAAACATAATGCAAAAAATTAGATTAATATGTCATGAAATTCATTAAAAGCTTCTTCACAATTTTGAATGCTAGGAATCTCACTTAAGCTGAGAGATGCCAGGCATTCATAAAACTTTTTAATATTGTCTTGGCTAAAAAGGCGTTTTGTCTCAAACCAAAAGTTGCGCCTAAACTTATAATTTGAGACTCGCTTAATGTCTACTTGTATACTTTGAGCAGTTTCGTGATCAGATAAACCAAGAGTATGAGTATCAGACTTCACATTATCTAAATTACTAGCAATTACATCTAAACATGCTTGTTTCCTGGTCGGTTTGAGAATGTGATGACATAAATTATATTTTTTTAAAATAGCTGATAAATGTTTGTATGTATTGGAAACTTGTAAAAAGTCTATATTCCAATATCCGGATAAAATAACTTTCTTTTTAGAATTTTTCATAAGATTTTCTAACAACAATTCTAAACTATCAAGAAATATTTGAGCATTTGAACTAGGTATGCGATATAATATACATAATACTATTAAATTATAGTTTAATATTTCTACTGCGCAGCATTCAAAATAGTATGGTATGTGTATTTGTAAATCAATAGTTTTATAATGAAGATCTTTACTAACTAATATGCAAGTGCCACCACAACGCTGATTACTGCGTGAGAAATAAGAGGCTGTATAATATCCATCGAGTTTAAAATTTTGTTCACTACCTTGTTTAAAAAAAGTTTCAGAAAGACAGATGTTATCTATTTTACCCAAAGAGCCTCTAAGCTCACTAACAGCGGCTTGAAGATAATCACATTTATTCAGAGCTCTGGTGATATTTTGATGCAACAACTTAAATTTATTACCGAAAAAACTGATTGTTGTTTATATTTTCAAAGTTATTAATTGATTTCGATTGAAAATTATATGGAATAATACCTTTTTTAAATTACTATTATCGCCTCTGTGGTCTAGCGGTCCGGGTGTTGGACTTGACTGCATGAGGTCCCGGGTTCGAATCCCGGGTCGGCCAACACAAAGAATATTGGATTTTTCCAATTTTCTAATAAAAAAATGTTGGTCGGGATTGGAAATGTGCCCGGTTGGCGATAGGCTTGCCACCTATCACATCGTGGGACTTAGTGTCTTCGGCTAGTCGTGGGTGCCTTGGTTGTACCTCTGCCAACCTCTTCGGGGATATGGGCGTGAAGATACTATTAAAATCTATTTTCAGCTCATTATTTTTTTGCAAAATAAAATAATAGGGTATAGTCCCCTTTTTAAAAGTGTTAGAAAATAAGTTTGTTGTATTAATTCTATCAGACAGTAATTTTTCCAGGTTTTGCTTGTTTTCAGAAAATGTCATTTTTGGTTTATCTAAAGGATTGTGTAAGCTTTGTTTATGATTTAAGTTTGTAGTTTTATTTTTTGAAAATGACAAAAATTTATTAACATAATCTTGATATTCTAATTCAGTTTTAATTTTATGATATAAACTCTCAATGTAAGTTTTATGAGTAAAATGTTTATACTGTGCTCTGCTATTATCTAAATCAATGAAGGTACAGTTGATATATTGATTTGCAATTAACTTTAATTTAAAATTTAGTAGCCCTGCATTTAAATATCTGTTAGCTATAATTTTTAATAAATACACTTGCTTACACATTTTAAGCTTATCTAAGATATTACTTACATTTGTAAAAACTGAGTAAGGATCACAGTCATTACTGCCAATCGCTATTATGGCGTAATCTCTGTTACATAAACTAGAAAAGTCTCTAAAACTATGCACAATTTGTGATGAATTTGCATTGGGTTTTTCTGTTTGAGTTGAGTTTTCAGCTACTAAGAATTTACAAGATAAGCCACGTACTCTCTGGTCGCCTAGTATCAAAATCCGTTCTCTAGTTGTTTTTTGACTGTGTTTAATTTTGTTTACTGAACAAAATTCTATTGACACGCTAGACTGAACCGACGCCTATTGAGATGAAATTTTACAGACTTTTAGAGAATTTTCTTGAGAAGATACACTAAAATAAGAACTATCAAGAACACCGTTTTGCCTTTTAACCGATTCAAGTTACTTGTTTTTGGGGTAGATCTTTTATTTTTCTTGCGTGGAGTAACATTATTAGAAGGTGTGCCTGTTGCTACTTCGATAACATTATCACATAATAATAACATCGCATCCTTTCGACTTATTAACGTCCAGTGAAACAAGTGCTCTGCGCATTGAACTCTGCAGAAACTTTATTTCTGGCATAGACACGTCACACCGAGGGATGATAGGCGGCGTATTTCCATGGTCATCCAAGTCGAGTTGGAAGCAAAAAGAGAGACCAGGAGTTCGGTTTCTCTTTCGCATCATTGAAAATGAAAATTTTAACATTATTTGAAAAGAAAATGAAATCGCGACGCGGTAATGAAATAATTAAATTAGATTTTATGGTTTAACTGCACTTAAATTATGTTAAAATGTGAACAAGTAAACTTAATGAGTTTGAAGCCAATAGCTGGAAACATTTAATAAGCTTTTGAAACTTTATATGCAATATATACTTTTCTACTTCGAAAGACTAAACTTCTGCGACTTTGATGAAACTTCCTTATATTTGTTAGAGGAAATACTTTTGTTGATCTTGTAAACTTATGTCTGATGAACTTTCCTTATAAGATTGTACTGTCGATGCCAATAAATCGTAATCTTAACAATAAATCACACGATGTCAGCGGCTTCAACAGAACTACTTCAAAATCAAAATGGGAATTTTGATTTTTAGTATTAATTTAATATAAAAAATATATTTTAAGAATATTGGTTGAGATTTCGTGATCAAATTGCATTTTTTTCTCGGTTGGTGTCAAGAGTCTCTGCAACCAGCGTGTTTGTACAAAAAAGTAATGAATATGAAGAAAGCTAGGCCGATTTACAAAGACCATAATACCTGGTATTCGATACTCTCTGCCCACCCCACAAGAGACTTGGCGTGAATATATGAATATGTGTATGTGTAAGGATCTGGGTGTTTGCAATAAAAAAAATTATAATCTCATCTATTTCATTATTATTTCGCACATTGTCTAACCACATGCTACTGTTGGAAGGATAGATGTAAATATCAAAACCCACATAATATGAAGATTACGATACTTTTGAAAATGAGTGTGATTTAATGAGTAAGATTTAACCATGATAGAGGCTAAGTCTTAAATAATTATAGTGAAATACAGCGTCAGGAGTGAGTTTTAACTATAATCGTAGATCTTGTTGAACGAGTTCCGAATGTTTAAACAGTCCTTCTTACCGAGAGATAGTTAACTTTCTATGCAGATTGCAAACCTATTAAACTTAGACTGATCGTTCGTGTCGGTTATAAGTTCGTTAATAACTTACCTTGTCGATATTTTATGCAAGCTTTTATATGAGATTAGAACACAATATGCAAGTAAACGGATTTCTTAATACTCATATTATATTCATATGACATATAAACACTGGATGTGGTAATGGTGCGTCGTCAACCAAAAGCTGCAAGCTTGCGTAGATAAGTTCACCGGCTACACCAACAACCACATTAAAATATGATTATGGTGAACGTTATGCCAGAAACATCCCAGAAATATTTAAAGAGGCTGTGTCAATCCTGGCAAATCGCCGAAAAATGTTCCCAGCAGTTTTAGTATCGTAGACAAAAGAACTCACATTAAGTGTGTTGTATCAACGGATTGAAAATTTTGTAGAAAAAAATGGGCCTTTTTTTGTATTTTACGGAGAGTGAAGTTTGTCATTTGTTATATCATTTGGTACCATGTTACAACACTGCAGTACCTTAACCATTCTTTACTATGTAAAATTAACTGTGTGGTCTAGTCTAGTCCTGCGCAGCAGCTCCCCTAGTTGGATACTGCCGTATCACTATATTATTTCAGCAGAAATAGGTAGTCGAAATATTATCAATGCTAGCTATTAAAGATGTAAAATAAGCCTTTATTTTGCTAATTCCGCGTAAGCCGTGTAACCGTTGTGGCAAATAATCCTCCAAACGACACAGAATGTGACAAGCCTAACTGACGTTCCCACCATCCACCTCCGCGACCAGAACACGAATATAGGAAGAGCTCGGGAAACAATATAAATTGTCACACGAGTGTGTCGTCGTTTGTACGGTACGGTCGAATTCCTGAGGATGCCTCGGTGTAGAAGCGAAACGTACGTCGAGTGCGATTTGGTGTTCTCTGTGGTGAGTGCTTCGACAAAGTTGGCGAAGGACGTGACAAGTGGTTTTGTTTCCCGTGTTCGGACTCTATTTGTGATCTGGTCGCAGAGGTGGGAACTTTAGGTAGGGTTGTCACATGTAAAGAACGTGACAATTTATATTGTTTCCCGAGTTCTTCCTATATTCGTGTTCTGGTCGCGGAGGTGGGTGGTGGGAACGTCAGTTAGGCTTGTCACATTCTGTGTCGTTTGGAGGATTATTTGCCACAACGGTTACACTGCTTACGCGGAATTAGCAAAATAAAGGCTTATTTTACATCTTTTATAATGGATTTCCGCAAAGTAACGCCTGATTCAATAAAAAAAAAAATGCTAGCTATTGTTGTGTTCCGTGCAAGAAAAACTGACCGGTAAATTAGCACCAGTGGACCAAAATCATGGAGGCTATTATTAACTTCTGGTATCTGCGACAAGGATTGTCCTAGCTATTAGGAAATATATAAACAAATTATTTGTTCACTTTTAATTATTAAATAAAGGGACCAAGTGCAAGACGGACTCGCCCATGAAGGGTTCTATAGCAGCAATCATAATTTAAAAGTTCTTTTAGTTATTTGATTTACTATTACTGGATTCTTGGATTTCACTTTCACAATTGCACGGTTTCACAATTTCTACACAGTTGCGTGATTTTTCTAAACTTTACAATGCCATTTTTGACAGGGAAACACAGCTATTTTAAATGTTGCTGTTTACAGTAAGAACGTCTAAAAAAGTACTTACTAGATATCGTTCAAACCAATTTTCGGTTGAAAATTATATGAAAATCTTAAAGCAGTTCACAGAATACACTTATTTACCAAGTTTCAACAGCAAAACTTTTAGAGTTTTGAAAAAAAAATTGTTGTGTACGCGCGGAAAGACAGAGAGATGTCACGAGTCTTTTCTTTTTTTCTTTCTTTAGGTTTTGGCCTTCACGTTAGTATTTAGCCATTAGTCAAGTCGAATTTTGCATCAAATTTTAGATCAATTTCAATTAATTCCTCCTGGTGTGATATAGTTGCGGGTGTCCCTCAGGGGTGCATTTTATCTCCCTTAGTGTTTTCAATATTTATTAATACAATCACTGCGGTAATTTCTTCTAATTTTCATTTGTATGCAGATGATTTGCAGATTTACCGTCATTTTAGTACTACGGATAAGACT
>NJDC01003124.1:383100-393544 GCA_002245475.1 Calephelis virginiensis
TTAATTGATCTTATTGATATATTTAAATTGAAACCAACTTAGCCGACAGATGATGTTTTTTCGTCCTATGAATACCTAAATTTTCATATTAACATTTTCTTGATAATAAAATAAACTAGCACGAGAAAAAATAATTATCATAATCTTTCTATCCGTTCATGCGTGATGCGATGACCAAAAAAATAGGGATTATTTTTTATATATTATATGACTATATAAGTATAAAGATCTATAATAAGGGTATATTACACGCAATAACAAAATGTATGTTTTTCATTAATAACAAAGACTTTATTCAAAATGTTTTTGTTAAATAAAATTTATTTAAAAATGTTAAATTGTGTTAATAAGTATCCATAAAATGCGCAGCAGTTCAGTTCAAATTTCGAAACAGTAAAAAAGTACGATTCGCTTCAAGAATTATTTTCATCATTAATGAAACCACAATATACCATACCGAGGAATAATAGGGTATAGTCTCATATATAATTATAAGAGTTAGATTCGCTCTATCACCAACATAAATTATGTATTTAAAATTCTGACAATACATAATACGATGTACGTCAAAATGAACTATATCTACTAAAATAATTAACATTTTTGTAGCTGAATGTATCGGCGCCCAACAAAATCTCTTTGAAGCTGAAAATTGCTTACATCTTGGAATTTATATGAACGCAATGAAAATTATTAAAATGTATACAACACTGCCGTTTAACGTAGTTTTCAGTTGCTATGTTATACTTTCCAACATTGTTGTTGTTTTTATTTAATATTGATGACTAATATTAAAGATCAATATTGAAGATTCTGAAACAGTTTTGGCCTTCTATAATGTTGTTGTTTGATACTTATCTACAAGGACATTATTTAGGATTTTATTTAAATGTGTTCATCAATATCATCGACTCAGATTCCATAATGCCTCCTCAAAAACCCAATCGCGTAAGTACCATAAAAAACGACGGATTGCACTCCGGGAGTGCCGGCAGAAGTGAAAACTTGAATATTAACGTTGTGCATTTTTGATACTTTGGAATGGTTAGGGAATAATTTTGCACAAATTGCTTTAATTATCAGTATGAAAGTACTATCCTTTATGTAGTAGAATACAATACTCATTTATTGCGTTATCGTACACAAACATTTGCGCAAGCGCCCGGCGCCGTCTTACGAATTTTCTATCAGATCACGTGTCATGACGCGAGTTTAGAAGTTTTTACCTATTCCAAAAAAAGTGCGCAATGCCGCTAAAGAAGTTTTCACTTCAAAAACCAAAAACGGAACCCGATACAGGCAATCACTAATTATTGGAAGATAGCAACAGGTAATGCAATGCGAATCTGGTGTTATTGTTCCGCGAGATCGAACAGGCAACTTCCTGTGGGCCTGAGGGTTTTCCGCGGTTTTGTAGAAAATTAAAAAGTGTTTAGGGTTGTACGTACTTTGGGACATTTGCTGGATTATGGGAAAGGCGGATACTTGCTGTACAGTCTATGCATTTAGATTGAATATCATGTATGTGGGTGGAAGGTAACACGTCGCCTTGGTGTGATGCTAACATTTGCCGCCTCGTTAGTCTTGTGGCTAGCGTACACGCCTAACTATATCGACCAACCGCGAGGCTCGGGTTCGATTCCAGACGGGGGCAGGCATTAATTGTGTAATGAAAATTTAGATATGTATTTATATTTCCGGGTATGGACTATATTAAATTTATTCTGGTATCTATTTAAGTATTTCTATGTATTAGTATCGTTGAACAACAGCTATAACACAAGAATGTAATTTGCTTACTTTGGGGTTAGATTCATTTTATGTAATTTGTCCAGGGATATATATTATTATTATAACATTGGCGTCAAACTGAGTTGTATGTTGTCAGCACGCTTGTTAATCTTATATATGGACAAATGTCTTCAAAAGTTAAAAACCAATGAATGTGGGAATGCGTATGGGTGACCAAGTAAGTGGTGAACTGCCTGCTTCATGCAGATGATGATGTTTTAAAGAGACGTAGCTAGAATAGATAAAGACACTAGAATAGAATAGGAGAAGCATTTTTTTCTTTGCTTCTAGCAAAGGATGGAAGGTACAAAGCGGATATAGACATACAAATATAAAAATAAAAAATAATATTCTTGGACAAGTTACACAAATTGCAGGCATGTTATATATGCATATGTAATGGGTATTAGTCAAAAATTATATTATATAGAAATACTAGATACCAGAATACATTTAATGACATACTCGGAAATGCAAACATTTAAATGTTCATCACACAATAGCCTGCCCCCGTTGGGAATCGAACCCGAGCCTCGCAGTTGGTTGGGGTAGTTAGGCATGTACGCTAGCCACTCGATTAACGAAGCGGTCAAGGAGAATGCAGTGCAGGGAATACTATAGATGGAGCGTCGGTTTTTTTATGATATTGGAAGGCAAACAAGCAGACGGATTTCCTGATGGTAAGAAATTCACGCCGCCTAGAGACAGCAAAGGTGGTAATGGTGCGTTGTCAACCTGAGGCCGGAATGTTAGGCCTTGAGCAAAAGTAAGTTTAATGGCTAGCTGAACCCGCCAAGCCGGAACACGTCATGACGTTATGGCGTCAGGAATAGATAAGGCGGTGGTACCAATCCGGGTGAGTCGTTGCGAAACTCTACCACCTAATCAGATGTCACGGTGCTAGTGACGGTAAGCCAATGCTCGCCTTTTACAAATGTTATTTTCATATCAATAACCTGCGTTTGGTTTGACAAAATACGCTAAAGTAAGACCACGTGACGGCTAGGAGCGTCGTCATATAATCTGTATAACGAACATTGCTCGTCTACACATTAAGCTTATTTTCAAGATGGAACAAAAAGAGCAATGTCCGTTGATATTATACGTATCTGTTATCATGTTGTCTTGTCAGAATAGACCATCTGCCTTCCTGCCAGGCAGCTCGTAAAAGGCGAGCATAGGCTTACCGTCTCTAACACCGTGGCATCCTACTAGGTGGTACAGTTTAGAGACTCGCCCGGATTGGTACCACCGCCTTACCTATTCCTGCCGCCATAACGTCATGACGTGTTTCGGTTTTGAGGGTAAGGTAGGCGGTAAACGTACTTTTTCTCGAGGCCTAACATCCCGACCTCAGGTTGGCAACGCACCATTACCACCTTTGGTATCTCTAGGCGGCGTGAATTTCTTACCATCAGGAAATCCGTACGCTTGTTTGCTTCCAATATCAAGAAAAAAATGGTAGGTATATTGCGGCGTATTATCTATTGCGAATCCTATGCTCTTAGTAAATATGTAAGCAATAAAAAAATAGCAATGAATCTACGTTTTATTTAAGATCTCACGCAGTCTTATTCGCGCATACGCTCTGCGCCGTCTTACATTCTGACGATCTGACGCGAGTTTAGAAGTTTTTACCCATTCCAAAAAAAGTGCGCAACGCCGATGAAGAAGTTTTCACTTCAAAATCTGCATCAAAATCAGTAATCAGTAGATTTAATGAGGAGTAATAATGCTACAGATATACACACAGTCACGCCATACTTAGATATAACCCCTTTTTTCGTTTACCTTTGATATATAATATAGACGTCCATGAAGTACGTTGTTTACAAACTACTTTACATGAACGCAATCTGTTTTGAACCGTTTCGTCAAATAATAAACCGTTATTTGATTGTCGAAAATATATCAAACACTCAAGATAAGTAGAATAAGATTAACATTTTTAATCGAACCGTTTAAAGTTATACTACGAAAGCTGCAGCTCGACATTTGCATGTGGCTTTTGATTAGAATACTGATCACATGCGAGTTGTTAACGAAAATGTTCTTTGATATGCAAATCTAACTAGGTGGAAGATTCATTTAGAACCTTACGTTTGCATTTTGATGAAATAGCAACTGAGATTAAAAAGAGACCTAAAATCGTTAAGTCCGCCATTTTATTACAATTTACGTCATGCTATAAAGATGAAAAAGAACTGTGTCTACATTAGATACGAGTATTATGTTAAAATACAATTATTGATTTTGTAATTGGATTATGGAAAGTTATATCTAGAGACAGGGAGTCAATAAACGTACGGCCAATATTAATAATCTATCTAAGATAGGAGATCGTACTTTTTTAGATCAGTTGCCAGGTATAGTATGTACTATTTAAATTATGCGCTTCGGTTATACCTATTTCTGAAATCCAAAGATTAAAGATATAGAGTTGTCATTACATAATTAATCATTTCGTTTAAATTTAGATTAGGTCAGCCAATTCAAATATAAAAATATAAGGTGTAAAAAGAGTAAAGTAGTAAAAGTAAGTGTAAAGTGAGTAAAGTCGAAACGCATAATTTAAATAGTAGTATACTATATATTTAAATAATAGTACCTATAACCGCTGCTATCTTTCAATAATTAACAAAACTATCTTAGCAACAAAACTCTATAAGGCCTATTTTTTTTTCGCAGATAGGCTATTAATATTGATCGATAGTCGTTCACAAATACGGTACAGTGTAAACGGACAATGTTTTGTTAAATTCACTTGTGGCTGTACACTACCAGCGTTTATTTAGTTGGCGGTATCATCTTGTAAAGAACGACAGATGTTAAAATGGCTCGATACAAAGGCAAAAGTATGAAAGCGAATGCACTTTTTTATATATACCGTAGAATACAATATACATTTATTGCGCTATCGGACACAAACATGACAACACGAACATTTGCGCAAACGCCCTGCACCGTTTTACGAATTTTCGATCAGGTCCCGTGTCCTGACACGAGTTTAGAAGTTTTTACCCATTCCAAAAAAAGTGCGCAACGCCACTAAAGAAGTTTTCACTTCAAAAATTTCTCATGTGTCACGGTAAGTACCCTGAATCATGATTTTTTTGTTACTTCTTTTCTATATATTCAACAAATTTCTAAGTGTATTTTCATATATAATGCCAGACTATTGTTACCATTATTTGATAGGTACTTAATCTGATATTTTTTATGTCATTAGACAGCGAATAAGCACACGGCTCTCCTAATGGCAGGTAACAATCTTAGCCTCATAAGCACCACAGATGATACAAGTAGGCCGCTGTCCTGCGGCTGGGATGAAGGACCTATTGTGTAAGTCTACCGACTACCCTACCCTCAGAACTGGAACATAACTCTGTCTTTATGACGAAAGAAATAGGTGAGGCCGTGGGTCTCTACCAAGGGAAGTGGCTGCAAAACACCACCACTAGTGATCTTGTTGGTAACGACTCAAGTAACATATGCTCGCATCTTACGAGTTCCTGGCTGGGAGGTTTTTTCTACACGGAAAACCAGGATCAACAAGAAAAAAACCTACACGAATAACAAAAATAGGATATACAGAAGAGCATTTGGTTCCGGTCATTACTGAAAACCAAAGCTCGAGAATCAATTTGATCTTAGTTAATTTCCTCGCTTAGAAACTTTAGCTATAAATCTTCGTCAGAAAATTTTAAAACAGACTATAGGCAACAATGTTTATATATATTTACTAGCAGTTTCACGCAGCTTTGCTTGCGTGGCTTGGCTTCTATTACACCGATTTTGATGAAACATAGCCTATGTCACTCAGGGATGATGTAGCATTCTAAATGTGAAAGAATTTTTGAAATCGGTCTAGTAGTTCCGGAGCCTATTCATTTTAAACAAACAAACAAAAAATCAAACTTTCCCTCTTTATAATATTAGTATAGATTATTTAGATTGAGAACAGAAACAGTAAGGTAGCTTGTAATAGCTGGCAATGAAGTAATATTTAAGGTAGATAACAACTGTGAAATTTAAAGTATCATGTCAGATGTGAGATATTACGTTAATGTATTTTTATTTTAGCAATGTCCTCGTACTTGGACCACATTCACGACTTGCCCAAGATACTAAGTCCTACAGTGTGATAAGTGGCAAATCCATCGTCAACAGGACATTAATCTAATCCTGGGCAGAGTTATTTCTATTAGAAAATTGAAAATACCCATTTCTCTGTATCATAATAATCAGAAATATTGGAAAATTATTTTAAGGTCGTCGATCATTAATTAGTCTGCGAAATTTTAGTTTAATGAGACCTTTCATAGTTGGTAAAAAACACGCTATAAGATTTCGTTACATGTAATTAGAAATATTAGAATTAGAAGTCCTTTTATCTTCTAATTCTAAGATCTTTTTCTCAAATTGAATTGTAAGCTCTTGCGCGGCTGAATTACGTAATTGGTTCAATGACCGGGTAAAAAAATGTCACGATTATTGCAAAAAAAGCTAATTCGAAGACATGAGACTCGCAGAGACGAACACTCTGTTATCCAAATGATGCAGTATGTTATCAGCAAAAAGTTGTAAATCAAAATTTGAAGGTTGATAACGACTCGAAAGCATTGTACATTTTTTAGTAGCTTACATAATTACTTCACTCCAACTCCCTTACGGGGTAGACAGATCGTATCCAGATCTCACGACACTTGCTGAGCTTTCTAGTTCAATCGTTCTATCAATCTTTTTAGTAGATGAAAACAAAAAAATACCTTCACGCCCGTATTCCCGAAGATGTAGGCAAAGGTACAACCAATCACCCACGACTAGTCGAAAACACTAAGCCCTTCAATGTGCTATAAGGCAGTCCTCTCGCCTACGGGTCAATTTATCTAAGCAAAGACAACGTTTTTTAATTATGAAATTGAAAAAAAAAAACATTTTCAGGGTTGCTTAACAAGGGGATCGTACCCAGGACATCGTGAATTCAAATGCAACAAAAAATGAATATTTTCAAAGTACAATTTGCCAAGTGCAAAGTGTTAATTTCATTAGATAATGAACTAAATTTTCAAGTTTTGTCTACCAAAGTGTTAATTTTGTTATTTCACTTTTCATTTCCATTTTGCTAGATAAGATTTGAAAATACTCACTAATCTAATGAAATTAACGTAAAGAAACATGAGTCTTGAAAATATTCACTTTTTATTTGTTACAAACTATTTTCTAGTGAAATTGAATGATTAAGATTATCTGAAGCTATAACGAAGTTTCATATCGATCTAGCCCTTATCATTCTTTCGTGGACTTCAAATAAAGAGTTTTTGTGCATCTCAGGCAAGCATGCCCCACGGACTTCTCGTACAGCTGTTCTGTGAATCAGTCCTAAATACATCTCAATCAAGGCGATAATAAAATTAATTCACTAAACTGCAGTATTAAAGAAATAGTATATTTTCTTCGCAAATAACGCAGGCACTAGTGATTTTGTGGCCATAAGACATGAACACGGTTTTTCATAAGGACCGGCACCTTATAATGTTAGTTATGTATAAATCGACCGATTTCTCTACCTTGTGGACAGGGACATGATATTGTGCATTCTTGGTGCACTATTATTAGTAAATAATAATAATAATACTAATTAGACAATACTACGAATACAGTAATATATTTAATATTGCTTATAAGAATAATAATTATTTATTTCAGATGTTATAAAATCCATATCCTCACATTAAAATAACATTTGGAGAAATCTATGTAAAAATATTATAAAAGAAAATTAAACAAATTGAAAAAGTAATAAATTAAAATATATTTATTAAAATTAAATTTGTGCTTACTAAGGCCCGAAAATGCAGACACTATTTTTTATGTTCATTACATAAATGTCACCTCCAGAAATCAAACCTGAGCTTGGCTAGACGTGTACGCCGCACCCTTGGCCTCCGAGGTTGAATGACTTACAAGTGTATGATGTCAGGCAGGGACGCAAATGTTCTACGTAGGGAGGGAATAAAACCGATAAAAAAAATCATGTTGCGATTAGCGGCAGAGTATAATGACAGCTTTTTACTGAATGTTCAATCGATCTGCTGCTGCACCCGTTTCACGAGATTTTGTAAAGCAGCTCCTTATCAATATAGTTCTCACCTGTATAATCCTAAAGACCAACACTTTCATTGACCCTTAATAAAACCTACCCGCAATGTAGCTTAGAACCACCTCGACCACGTAAGCTTTCAAACAAAAAGCCTTATCGAAATTGGTCCATTCGCTTAGAATACCACAGAAAAGCAAACGTACACACACATAGACACGTCAAGCCGATAAAACCCCCTTTTTTCCGCCGAGGCTTAAAATTCAGTTTCAAGTAAGTAAGTAATTGTAGGGCAAGCAAGCAGACTGATTTCCTGATAGATGTAAAATAAGCCTTTATTTGCTAATTCCGCGTAAGCAGTGTAACTGTTGTGGCAAATAATCCTCCAAACGAATGTGACAAGCCTAACTGACGTTCCCAACACCCACCTCCGCAACCAGAACACGAATAAAGGAGCTCGGAAACGATATAAATTGTCACGTTCTTTACATGTGACAACCCTACCTAAAGTTCCCACCTTCCACCACCGCGACCAGATCACGAATAGAGTCCAAACTCGGGAAACAAAACCACTTGTCACGTCCTTCGCCAATTTTGTCGAAGAACTCACCACAAAGAATACCAAATCGCACTCGACGTACGTTTCGCCTCGACACCGAGACATCCTCAGGAAATCGACCGTACCGTATAAACGACGACACACAAGTGACTTGCCGCCGCCTCGATTGCGCCTTATATAGACCAAACCCCCCAATATCAATTATTCGTAACCGCTTCATGAATCGATTGTGGAATTCTGTGCGACTCGATTGCTGCTAAAAATTCGTAATAATGGGGAATTCCATATATTTATTTGTTCATTCAACAATGTTCTGGACACGTGTGTTTTATACACATTGTGTTTTATGATTTCTAATTTTTCCAAAATATTTAGTCTAATTCCTTTTTCACAAGTATGAATTATTTCGAAGGAGTGATCAGCTTCCAAAAGATGTTTTGCAAAATGGGATTTATCGAAATGTTTATTTCTGAACGCCGGTGTTCTTTGTAACGCGTTTGAAAACTCCGACCCGTTTGACCTGTGTATGTTCTGTTACATTCAGAACAGTGAAGCCTATAAATACCTGACTTATCTTTATTGTCTAATTTGTCCTTACCATTACAAATTTTTCACAGATTACGTGTTTTAAAAGCAAGGTGTATATGATTGGACTTTAGAGAGCGTTTAATTTTTTTTTGGAAATTGGTCCGCCATAAGTGAAACTAGATTTGTACCTTACAGTATTTTCTGGTTGCACGGCATAAAGTAATCGTAACATTGCTTTCTTAGTTTTTTTTTAATTAAACTATTAACATTATTGCTATTATAACCATTTGCCTCTGCCATTTGAAAAAATATGCTTAACTCTTTTTTGTAACTTTCCTGACTTAAAGGGATAGATAAAAGTCTATGTACGTAGCTATTGAACACAGACATTTTATGTTGCCAAGGATGACATGATGACGCAGGAATAGACGTATCAGTATAAGTTGGCTTGCGGAAGATCTCAAAGTGATGCCTATTATCTACTCTAGTTATGGTTAGATCGAGAACATTTAATGAATTTTCTTCTTCGATCGAAAGACAATATATTGTAGATAAAAATCATATGTTATATTATTACAGATACGTGGACAATATAATCACATGTTGGACTGGTACAGAGAGACAATTGGACGTTTTTGTGAATAATCTAAATAAGAAACACCCCAAAATTAAATTTAAGCTAGAGATCGATAATGAATAGATAATGCGGTGGTACCAATCCGGGCGAGTCGCTGCAAAACTCTACCACCGAGTCAGATGTCACGGTGCTAGTGTCAGTAAGATCAGGCTATCCTTTTACGAGCTGCCTGAGAGGAAGGCAAATAGTCTATTCTGCAAAGAAGCCTGGACCAACACGGGACCAATTTGTATATTTAAATTCAAAAGTCCAACTTGTAGTTGTTAGGTTTATACTTGTTCATTTGTCCGTTCGTCCATATGTCACATTAAAATTTAGCTCCCGACGGATAAAGAGGGTTGTTATTAGTACATGTCTTTGTTTATGTGTCTGTGGCATCATAACTTCTTATTGAATGGACTAATTTCGATGCATTTTTTTTTTGTTTGAAACCTGAGGTGATCCAATCGATTGAATATTATGGATAGTTCTCAGCTACACACATAGATTTTGTCGGTGGTCTTCGAACATTTTTAAATCTAGTGTAGTATTATCAATGAATTTGCACAATAAAATTAAAAAAAAGTACTTATATTTCCCATGTTGATTTGATCAAGGGTCGACTAATGGTTTTTGAATTATTGTATA
Organism: Calephelis virginiensis; assembly: GCA_002245475.1. Taxonomy (NCBI): domain Eukaryota; kingdom Metazoa; phylum Arthropoda; class Insecta; order Lepidoptera; family Riodinidae; genus Calephelis; species Calephelis virginiensis. Next base: position 393,343 of record NJDC01003124.1, read on the forward strand.
TTCTAAAATATTTGAGACTACATAGTTGAAATATTAAATTTCAATGTATTTCCTGAACCACTTTATGATTTTTATACAAAAATGAAAAATCTCTGTCGAAACATAAAAGTGAAACTTGAATATTATTGTGTAATTGCAACAATGTTTAATATTGTAATTTTAATACATATTATTATGTTTATGGACACCAAAGATGTTAAAC
>NJDC01003126.1:0-33263 GCA_002245475.1 Calephelis virginiensis
GTGCTGGAACAAGTGAATGAAATTGTATATCTTGGTTGTGCTTTTAGTAGGGATGGTAGATACACCGCGGATGTAGAGAGGAGAGTAAGTGCAGGGAACAGTGTGAATGGAGCGTTGGGTTAGCTATTCCAAAGCGAGGTTTTGAGTCAAAAAGCTAGACTCGCTTTGCATATTTCTGTGCTTATTCCAACGTTCCTGTATGGAAGCGAGAGTTGGGTATGTCAGAAAGAGCATGAAAGTAGGATAAATGCGGTCGAAATGAGAGCACTACGGAAAATCTGTGATGTAACGCTCGCTGACCGCATTCGTAACAGTGAGATCCGAGAAAGAGTGGGATTGAAAGAAAGTGTCTTAAAATGCGAAAGGGCATGCTCCGCTGGTTCGGTCAAGTGGAAAGAATGAAAGATGAAAGATTGACAAAGCAGATATACAATGCAAATGTGGATGGATGTAGGTACCCAGGGAGACCAAGGCTGACATTTCACGATCAGATCAATCGGATATTATCCGAGGGTGGTGTCAATAGTCTCCGAAACCGGCATGTTTGTATGAAAAGGGTTATGAATGTGAAGGAAGCAAGACAGGTTTGTGAGGATCGTGAGGTCTGGCACTCAAGACTCTCTGCCTACCCCGTAAGGGACTTGGCGTGAAGATATGTATGTATGTATGTAGTTTCAAAACCCTGATAATACTGTAAAAAGTGAAACCGGTTGGCTAGAAAGTAACAGAAAGTGTTAAATAAAGTATGTTGTGGAATACAAGTGTTAATTACAAAAAAAAAACGTCTGTATGTGAAAAATGCTCCTATATCTTTATTTCAGTCTTTCAGAAAATAAATTGCTTTGAAGCCACGAGAGGCGTTATTTAATAAAAGTTGTGTCATTGTCTTAACCTTATTCGATATAAGAAACTAGGAAGGAACTCAAATGCATCTTCGAGGTAAAATATAGCTTGTTCAATAGACATAAGATGCGAGAACATAAAGTCTGACCACCTTAAAATAATGTTGGCTTGCGTTTCTTTTAAAAAGATTTTAGACGACAAGGCCGAGCCCGCGGCTTCGCAAGCTTAGAATTTTAAGGAAGAATTTATTATACATACCTACATAGATGTCGAATAAGCTTTTAATTGTTAGTATTTGAATTCATTAGTTTATTTTGTTAATTAAGATTTATTATAACATAGAAGTTAGCTAAGCTATTTCTGATGTTTATTTTTTTATGTTTATGTATATTTGCCATGATTACCTTAGAGGTTCCGAAGGCTACCTTCGGACCCGAACCAGTCGCAATCGGGATACATAATGCTTATGGTTTACGTACAAAATACATCTGTCCTATCCATATGTGCGTAAAAAAATGAAACTAGTGCTGCGGTGGCGAAATGATGATCTATTTCAATACTGCGGTGGCTTGTTGGTTAGCTGCTTTGTGGAACGTTTTAAGTAGAATAATGATTCATCCATAAGGCTAGATGTATAGTTCAATGGAGTTATTCAATGAAATGACTAGCTGCGCAATTGAACAGGTATTTTAACCACTTGGCTTCGAGTACATTGCTTCCAGTAAAAAATTGGAAACACTGGAATTTCATTTGTTTGTATAGATAATCGTATTGATTTAACGAAGTTTTGTTATAGTGGATTACCTACCTACAAGTGATTGGGCTGTTCTAACTCGTGTGAATAATTTTACTAGCTTTTCTCCAAAAAGGAACTAAATATACTAGAGCATAACAATGGCAAGTCCTGGCATTAATTTGGCAAAAATGTGTAAGTCAGTAGGGTCAATAGTTACAAAACCTATTATCGTCACGTAAACTCAGAGATCAAGGAAGCAGACATTTGTGTGATGACAGTAAAATGTATTTTTTTTTATAAATTGTTTTTTTTGTAAACTTAGTTCGTGATCTGTATATTTGTATAAATAAATAGTGTCCAAGTGAATAGAAGCATGACGTGAGGGGTCAGTATGACGCGGGTCGGCGGGGCAGACAACATTACGTGCCGCCTGAGAGGGCAACGGACTCGCGCGCGAGGTCCAGTGTTTCCACCTTGGTGGTTTTTCCACCAGAACTAGCGCTTTTTCAAGGTTACTAGTGGTATTTTTTACTATCTAGCGCTTTTATTTTTTTCTGGTGGTTTTTAGTGTTTTTTTTAAACGGAATCCGTCAACGCGTTTGGCAGGGAAACTACATTTCGGTCTAGATTTTCACCGTTACGCAAAGATGTCAATATGTAAAGACATGCTGTACATAAATTTCAAAAAAATTAACTTTACTTAAATCGAAATTATGTCACCAGATTTGGATAACATATTTTAAAAGTTAACATGTTAATGTCAAAAATACTTTGGAAAATGAAAAATAATAATTACATCACCTACCTACAATGTTTTAAAAACAATATTAAAGTATTCTCACTACTTTAGCTAATAATTAAATATAATAATACTTGTAATAACAGAGGTAGATTGATATTTACGAATGCTTTAAAGGAATTATTAGTTAGTTTAATCGATAAGTATATAAGTCGAGAATGGTTTAGGTCACAGAACAATATTACTCACAGAGAAGAACTGTATCTTCATATACAATAAATGCAACCATAGCCTTACACAGCTACGAGACAGTGGCGCCCCGTAGGTATATCAAACGAAAACTACTAGGAACGGGTTTTTTTTTATATTTAATTACTTTTTAATTTGTTGATAAAATGATTTTTATTATACATGTAATTTAGTACAAACAGAAATTTGAGTAACGCAAATACCCATGCTAAAAATGAAAAAAAATGTCTGGTGGAATCTGGTGGTTTTTTTCATATTCAAATTTCTCAAATCTGGCGACATTTTGCTTTTGATCTGGCGCTTAAAAAAAATTAGAGGTGGCAACACTGGCGGAGTCACAGACCGCCAGTCCAGTTTGGCGCAACTTTCATATAAAAAAATAAAAAAAAAGTTTATTATATTTTTTATTGGCCCAAATCATATGACACTAATTGCCTTATATCTGAATGCCTTTAGACTTACTTTCAAATTATACGGGTTATACTTTTTCAAGTAAACTTTATACAAATTCGGGTTTGCTATGTATCTATGGAAGTCCCGCCTCTTATTACGTAGTATTTATATACTCTTTGCGCCAGTCTTCCACAATACTTGGACGTAGGCGCACGTTACATTGACTATTCTACTATTCTAATATACCTACGTGTCTATAATTCCAACGTCCCTTATATTTCTCAGCACACAAAGACTCAAACAAATAGCATCTTTATAGCCGTACCCCCGGAGCGGCACAGGAATAATGTGTTCTTTAAGGACGGAGAAATCAATTAAAATGAATAAAAAATGTAGAATTCGAAAATATAACCACTGTAGGGGATTTCACAAGCATCTTACAGACTTTTGATGATAATTCTGATAACTAAGTGATGTTTAATATAACAATACTGACGATATACGATAATAGACGATATGATTGATTTATCTTAAAATTATAATATAATCAAGGTCACAATCTATCTGTCTTCCAAATTTCAGACAAATCCGTTCAGCCATTCGAGCGTGAAATAGTAACAAACATCCATACATTCATACTTACAAACTTTCGCATTTATAATATTAATAGGATAATAGGATTGATTAGGATAGTTCCCGTATTGGTCCAGGTTCCTTTGCATATTAGACCATCTGCCTTCCTGCCAGGCAGGTATAAGGCGAGCATAAGCTTACCGTCACTAACACCGTGACATCTGACTAGGTGGTAAAGTTTCGACTCGCCCGGATTTGTACTACCGCCTAACCTATTCTTGCCACCATAACGTCCATTGCTTGCCGTTGACGTGTTCCGGTTCGGAGGGTAAGATAGCCGGTAAACTTACTTTTGCTCGAGGCCTAACATCTCAGCCTCAGGTTGGCAACGCACCATTACCACTTTTGGTGTCTCTAGATGGCGTGAATGTCTTACCATTAGGGAATCCGTCTGCTTGTTTGCCTTCCGATATCATAAAATAAAATAAAAGAAATAGTACTCATTGATTATGGTAGAGGCTAGACGAGCTACACGAATGATTAATATGATTTGATATGGATTTGACGTTCTCATTAACGACGCGGAGGTCTGATACGAACTAATGAAGAGTATGTCAATTATGTGAGTGAAACTGCTGAAGCTGTTATACTTAGGCGTTCAATGTACGTGCTAGCCCGTACAACCTCCTCTTGTTTTTGAAGTTGGTTTCAACTTATTTTTGAATTCGCGTCTTATTATATACATATCGAATTTCATGTAAATCGGTCCAGCAGTTTAGCATTAACATATAGACTTTCGTATCTACAATATTAAAATGGATTCGAATCAACATTTTAAAATTCAAAGATATTTTTTCTAACAAAATCTTAGATAACTGATTAATATTTAACAGTGAAAACTCGGCGAAATTTTTCACACGATTTATTTAATAATTATTTAATTTATTTATTTATTTATGTCACATGGAAGATCAACAGCAACTTATACAATTAAAATGGTAACAGAAAAAAAAAAACAGTAAGCCAATTACAGGTCCTCACTTATAGACACATATTAAACATTAATATATAAATGTTAACACTCCACCATGATACACGAAACATATCGAATTCTAGAAAACAAATAATGTTAAACAGACAACTTAAAATGAAAATAAAAAAAAGGATTAAGAATAAATATAATTAATAATAAAAATTGTTATTAAAAATGTAATCAACCATGAAGTAGCCGTAATAGCTTAATATTCCAGCGGTAATTTGTTACACAAATAACTTCCAGCGGCTTGGTAACTATCCCGGCATTTATCTCGCATCTTAACTCGGATAATGAGCGTTTATTACACCAAATAATGTTATGCCAAACCACTGTTGCGATTTATATCGAAACTAGTAAATACTTGTGGTTTTGCCAGCGTGAAAATTAAATTTAAAATATCATTTACTAGAGCTCTTACGGCGAACTTCGTTGCGCCCGTTCAGTTTGTATGGGAAAATTAAAATGTCGTTTTTCCTACTTTCCTTGCAACTTACAACAGTAAGGGATAACATGTACTCCATGTCCTTTTCCCGGATCTAAACTACCTCTCCATCAATTTTCAGCCCAATCAGTTTAACTATCACGACTGATATATTTTTTTTTGTTTTTATACTTCTAAGTGTAAATATATTAAGGGTAATTTCCTTTGCTTCAGATGTGCAAGAGGTGACTACGTGAAGGTTTATTGGGAAGTCCAAGGACCAGGCCCTCCTGGATCCATTAACGAGCGCTCAGTATGGGCCAGAGAGTTATGCGGACTCCGAGCAGACGTTCCTCCAGCATTGTACTCTCCTGGTCCAGCGTTAGTATTGGAGTTCCACACCACTTCCCAACAAACCAACGCAAGCGGTTTCTTGGGGACATACAGCTTTATCGATAGAAGTAAGTTCTATTTCTAAGTTTCTAAGTAGTTGCCGGAATTGTCATATTCTCTCATTGCTGTACTTTATTCTCTTCAACCCAATATATTGTAATAGTGAAGTAAAATTTCTTAGATCTAGTGATAACCTTTTTCTCCAAGTACCCTCTCGTAACACTAACTATTATAGCCGATCTTTTACCTAGCTATCAGTAAACCTTGGAACTCGCTCCCAGTCGAAGTCAGGAAAGCCCCTAATATCAATACGTTTTAAAAATATGGTTAAACGTCACTTTCTACGTCCAATATGACTCGATTAAAGTTAATATGTTTAATATTTTTTGTTCCTTTATTTAAAAATAATTCTATTCCAATTGATATTGCATGTGTTATATTTCTTTTTTGTGTATTAAAAGCGCCATCGTCTAAAATTTATTTTATTATGTCTCCATAACATAAGGTTGCCTGGTAGAGGTCGCTGTTTTTGCGATAAGGCCTCTTTTATGTATCACTTAGTTTTTAAGTTTCTTTTAATGCATTTATTTTTTATGTATATTGGTGCACAATAAAGAGTTATTCTATTCTAGCTTTATAGTCTTTGGCATTGGCATCAGCATTTACCATTTTTGGATTTTCAGTTGGCGAACAGTTGGATTATCCAACCAAATAAGTACTGAACGTTAAAATAAAACAGTATTTTTATTTTTAGTTTCAAAGCCCTGATGATACTGTAAAAAGTGAAACCGGTTGCCTAAGAGTAACGTTAAGTGTTAAATAAAGTATATAGTGGATAAGTACAAGTGTTTGCTACAAAAAAGGGTGTATACAATGTAATTCCGCAACGATGTAATTGACCGCCTCGCTGGTCGAGTGGCTAGCGTACACGCCTAACTACACCGATCATCCGCGAGGCTCGGGTTCGATTCCCGACGGGGGCAGGCATTTGTGTGATGAACATTTAGATGTCTGCATTTCCGGGTCTGGGTGTTTATTAAATTTATTCTGGTATCTATTTAAGTATTTCTATGTATTAGAATCGTTGACTAATACCCATAACACAAGCATATAATTTGCTTACTTTGGGGTTAAATTCAATTTGTGTAACTTGTCTAGGGATATTTATTAATTCCACCAAGTGACAACGATAGCAAGTATAGATTATATATAGATGATATATCTATAAGATACTGTAACCAATATCTCTCAAGTTGAGTTTTTGTCACCAAAAATATTTTTTTTCAAGAGTTTTATACCAGTTTCCGGCATACCAACTCAACTAGTTACTTTAAGACTTACTGTTGTGATAATAACTATTTCGAAGGTTCTAAGGTTTAGGAAATCGTCAAAAATGGATTATATATTTTTTGCCGAGTCGGACTCCTTTGCAGAATAGACCATATGCCTTCCTGCCAGGCAGCTCGTAAAAGGCGAGCATAGGCTTACCATCACTAACACCGTGACATCTGACTAGGTGGTAAAGTTTCGCAGCGACTCGCAAGGATTGGTACCACCTACCTATTCCTGCCACAATAACGTCCAATGATTGCCGTTGACGTGTTCGTAGGGTAAGGTAGCCGGTAAACGTACTTTTGCTCGAGGCCTAACATCCCGGCTTCAGGTTGGCAACGCACTATTACCACCTTTGGTGTCTCTAGGCGGCGTGAATTTCTTACTATCAGGATATCCGTCTGCTTGTTTGCCTTCCAATATCATAAAAAAAATATGACGTCTCCCAATATACTTAGCGGAAACTGTCAGCAAAACCTATCGTGTATTGGCCCGCCATTACACGATAGGTTTTGCTGACAGTTTTACTTTACTCATAGCAAAGACAATATAATCTCTGCTCATAGAAATGTTTTATAGTGTACGGTAAAACTGACAGTTAAATTGTGTTGTAATTTTTTACGTTAGTCATACTTTTAAAGAAAGAAACACTTGTACTGTTTTACTTATCACTTATAATTTATTACTTTGTAATTAGTAGCCTACCGGTTTCGCTTATACAGCATCATCAGGGCTAAAACTTAAACTACTCTAATTACAAAGTAATAAATTATAAGTGATAAGTAAAACAGTACAAGTGTTTCTTTCTTTAAAAATATGAATATTTGGAAGTTTTACCAAGCGCCGACGATGGAAAATATCAAATATTTTCATTTCTGTCCCAGATGTAGAATGAGCCTTTATTTTAGGAATTCCGCAGAATTAGCAAAGTAAACGCTTATTTTACTTCGGTTTTAATAAATTAAAATTAATGCCTAATTCAATAGAAAAACATTCCTGTCCTGTAGTTAAATAGATTTCCAAGGACAAATACTAATATCGCCACTTCAGAGCCGTTATTTTGTTCTAGACGTTAAGACATTTTACTATTGTTTGAAATAGCCAAAGCTATAACTAGTATATACAACGTTACAGGACTTTAGGGAACTACAGAAATCTGAGCGCGAAAATAAAGTTTCTTAAATACAACAATTCAATAGCTGGAATAAGTAATGAAGATGTTTGAATAGTTATATGATTTAAAACCATACATTAAAATCACAAATTTTACGAAATTCAATTTACTTATTTGCTATAAAAAATACAGTCGCCTCTGTGGTCTAGCGGTCCGGGTGTTGGACTTGACTGCATGAGGTCCCGGGTTCGAATCCCGGGTCGGCCAACAAAAAGAAAATTGGATTTTTCCAATTTTCTAATAAAAAAATGTTGGACGGGATTGGAAATGTGCCCAATTGGCGATAGGCTTGCCACCTATGACCTATCACATTGTGGGACTTAAGTGTCTTCGGCTAGTCGTGGGTGTCTTGGTTGTACCTCTGCCTACCTCTTCGCGGATATGGGCGTGAAGATACTTTATTTTTAAATACAAGTACATTTATTCTTTAAGAAGAAATCACATTTAACGGTTAAAGAGGAATAAGACCGTTAAAACGTGAAAATTACTACATGAAAAGAATAGCCTGCCCTCAAAGAAATTAGCACAGGATAGACTAGTAGTCTTTGGAGAAGACTCTAAAAAACTCGAGGGTTGACACACATTCAGATTAAAATTAATATATTTTTTTTATTTTAATGACATTTGAAGGCAAAGAAGTAGACGGATTTCCTGAACGTAAGAAATTCATGCTGCCTAGGGATACCAAATGAGGTAATGATGCGTTGCCAACCAGAGACCGGGATGTTAAGCCTCGAGCAAAAGTATGTTTACCGGCTACCTTATCCTGCGAAACGGAATACATCAACGGCAAGCGCTGATGTTATGGCGGCAGGAATAGATAAGGCGGTGGTACCAATCCGGACGAGTCACTGCGAAACTCTACCACCTAGTCAGATGTTACGGTGTTGGTGACGGTAAGCCTATGCTCGCCTTTAACGAGTTGCCTGGCAGGAAGGCAGATTGTATATTTTGCAGAGGAGCCTTAACAACCAAAGGGGTATTTTGTCATAAAAGTGGTGAAAGATTTTGGTTATTTGTCTCATCTCGGTAAATTACTAAATTAAATTGAAACAGTGGTCTATGCTGCATAGGAGCCCAGACCAATACAGGGAAATATTAAATATTAATACTATTTAACATTATTTTAAACAAAGTTCATATATCAGTAAGAATTGTTACTAACATCAATAATAAAATAAACAATAACATTAAAAAATATTTAGTACTCCGTAATCATTGTAAGTTTGTTATTTTGCATTAAGTAAGTAGGCTTATTAATTTTCGTTATACATATTTAACTTATATTTCTGTGCCTCCTGTGAAAGGTGATACAAATCGAGTTGTACCCTTTTTTAGTTTTTTACACAGAAATGTACTTTTTTACACAGAAAAGTAAAATATGATAACTTACCTTTGATAATAATTTTGACGAATATGTGAGTTATTTGTTTAATTTGAAGAAGTTTAATAAACGTTGATTATTTTTTCTAAAACTTGTATTTATTTACACAAAAAATATGGAGCTTAACGAGGGGTATAATTTGACTTATATTTTTTTACAAATTTATTTACAAAGCTAGGATTATTCAAAAGTAATATAAGTTAGGAAAATTTTAACTATGACGTATTAAAAAATGTAAAAATATATTTTTCATGGTTTCATCTACTACTTTTGTTTGAGCATTATTGTGCTAGGAACATATACGGCTGAGTTATAGGATTTTGAAAGTTTATGTATATCAGTTTTCACCAAGACAGAAGATAAGTGCTCTAAGGGTGCACTATGACATAAGTAAACTTGTATCATTTAACACATAATTTTTCCTTGTATTTGACATACGAATGGATATAACTCACAGATTTCTTACGGTTTTTTCCAAATTTAAAAACTTTATCAAAAAACTATAAATGCACGTTTAAAGATCATGATTTTATTAATTAAAATAAGTGCTTGGATCAAGTTTAGCTCTCTTGTTTTATGACCTAGATTTTTCTAAACTTTGTTTTCGCTCTTCTGTAAAATGATGATTTTCGACTTGTATCAATTTTCACAGGAGGCACAGATTTATTTTATTGTAAACCGAACATTGCCGAGGAAAGTTTATATACTTAATTAAGACGTGAACCCAACTAACAAAGGGCTTTCATTTGTATTTGGTAAATGAAAGCCCATGTCCAATAAAAGGATTTCAATGTCATCACGTGTTACTACGAAAGCGATCTTAGCAATTCTGCTCAGATTCAACACGTAAGATCTATGGAAACGTTTTATCTTATATTAGCACTAATTGTTACCCGAGGTTATACCCATGTATTTATCACGTATTTTTTTATGTTATTGGAAGGCAAACAAGCAGACGGATTTCCTGATGGTAAGAAATTCCCGCCGCCTAGAAACACCAAAGGTGGTAATGGTGCGTTGCCAACCTGAGACCGGGATGTTAAGTGTTGAGCAAAAGTAAATTAACCGGCTACCTTACCCTCCGAACCGGAACACGTTACGACGATATGGCGGCAGGAATAGGTAAGGCGGCGGTACCAATCCGGATGAGTCGCTTACTTATCTTCAATGGTCTCCAAGACTCTACCGAAGTAGGCAGAGAGTATCTATGCCTTCACATTCATTACCCATTTTGTACAATGAGGAATGTCAAAGTCTTCCCGGTGCCTAAATCTAATTTTTAATCCCAATTATTTCGGCGATCTCACTGCAACGGATACGGCCAACGAGCGTAATAACACAGACTAGTGGTCCATTGGTCAAAATTCGACCATTTTAATGTCCAACATTTTAATATTTTGTTGATAAGAACGCCATCTTCATTTCTTAAGACCAACTACTTTGTTTCCAAACTGTATGACTATAGTTTGTGCGCCATCTGTGATCTTTTATCGTTATCATCAATATATTTGTTTTATATTTGTTTGTGTGTGTCAAATGCATGGTAGTGTGTGTAATGTTTTATTTATTGATTTAATGCACTTTATAAACATTGTTATTGAAAAAGATTAGCGTTCTGCACTTTTCCTATATATAAGTGTGCCAAATTATATACTCCTGCGTCCGCGCAATTTTCGTAAAAAGGGGTCCAAAGTTTTGGCATCACGTATTAATATATAGATTTTATCATGTGTTGAAAACATACCAAAACATTACTCTCGATAAGCAATATAAAACAAGTACAAACAAACATACTTTCGCATTTTGTAATATCGGTGTGGATACTAAATATCTAATGAGGATAATTTTCGTAAAAATTGAAACAAAATATCTTTACGCCCATATCCCTTCAGAAGTACACAGAAGCACAGGGTACCCACGGCTAGCCGAAGACACTAAGTCCCATATTGTGATAGGTGCCAGTATCAGTCAACAATATTTTTTGTTGCCGACCCGGGCATCGAATCCGTGATCTCAGGAAGTCCACTAAACTATAGAGGTGACATAAGTTTATAAAAACAGATGTAAAGTAAGCTTTTATTTTGCTAATTCCGCGTAAGCAGTTTAGCTTTTGTGGCAAACAATCTTACAAACGACACAGACATCCTACAAATGTGACAAGCCTAACTGACGTTCCCACCACCCACCTCCGCGACCAGAATTGTGTTTTATGATTTCTAATTGTTCCAAAATATTTAGTCAAATTCTTTTTCACAAGTATGAATTATTTCGAAGGAGTGATCACTAGCAAAATTGTGACCAGCTTCCAAAAGATGTTTTGCAAAATGGGATTTATCGAAATGTTTATTTCTGAACGCCGCTATGTGTTATTTGTAACGTGTTTGAAAACACAATAATGTGTCCAGAACATTGTTGAATGAACAAATAAATATATAGAATTCCCCATTATTACGAATTTTTAGCAGCAATCGAGTCGCACAGAATTCCACAATCGATTCGTGAAGCGGTTACGAATAATTGATATTGGGGGATTTGGTCTATATAAGGCGCAATCGAGGCGGAGGCAAGTCACTCGTGTGTCGTCGTTTGTACGGTACAGTCGATGTCCTGAGGATGCCTCCGTGTCTAGGCGAAACGTGCGTCGAGTTCGATTTGGTGTTCTTTGTGGTGAGTTCTTCGACAAATTTGGCGAAGGACGTGACAAGTGGTTTTGTTTCCCGTGTTCGGACTCGATTTGTGATCTGGTAGCGGTAGTGGGAGATGGGAACTTTAGGTAGGGTTGTCACATGTAAAGAACGTGACAATTTATATTGCTTCCGAGCTCTTCCTTAATTCGTGTTCTGGTCGCGGAGGTTTGTAGTGGGAACGTCAGTTAGGCTTGTCACATTCTGTGTCGTTTGTAGGATTGTTTGCCACAACAGCTATACTGCTTACGCGGAATTAGCAAAATAAAGGCTTATTTTACATCTGTTATAATGGGTTTCCGCAACGTAATGCCTGATTCAATAAAATAGTTTATAAAATTTGAAATCTGTTAGCTAAGATGTAATAAAGTTGCAGCCATATTCAAAATAATGACGACAAACACTTCCAACAAGACGGTCACAAGTATTGGCACAGTATATGCCTAAACAAGGGTTGACATGTCGTTTACTTATTTAGGACATTTCATGCATATACGATATCGCCTCTTTGGTCTAGCGGTCCAGCGTCGTACTTGACTTCTTGAGGTCCTGGGTTCGGATACCAGTAGTCGCCCATTGGTCGAAAATCGGCTATAATAAGTTTGAATATCTTGTTGACAAAAACGCCATCTTCATTTCTCAAGACCAAATACTTTGTTTCCAAATTTTATGATAATAGTTTGTCCGCCATATGTGATCTTTTATCGTTATCATCAATATATTTGTTTATGTGTGTCAAATGCATGGTACGTGTTATGTTTTATTTTTTTGAATTAATGCACTTTAGAAACATTATTATTAAAAAATATTCGCGTTCAGCACTTCTCCTATACATAAACTATAAGTGTGCCAAAATTTATACTCCTTCGTCCACGCAATTTTCGTAAAAAGTGGTCCAAAATTTTGGCATCACGTATTAATTAAGAAATGTATATTTTCAGTTTTTTAATAAAAATAACGTTGTCCAAGATTAGATACGTGCCCGGCTTACGATAGGCTTGCCTTTTATCACGTTGGGGGAATTAGTGTCTTCGGCTAGTCGTGTTTGTCCTGGTTGTGCCTCTGCCTACATCTATATGGGCGTGAAGATACTTACTAACTTTGTCATACTAACTTTTAGATAATAGCTTAATCCAATGACAATAATTGTGAATCAGTGGAAGATGATTCTTCAATAGGAGGATTGTCTAACTCCTAGACCGCTCTTAAGATCGAGCATTGGAATGCGAGCTTGTTATTACCACCTAGTAAGCGTCTATGACAGTCACTTAAGATAGATATTGAGAGCGAACTATTAATACGGGTCTATAGTATTTCTTCCAAAATTTCTAAAGTGGAGGACTTAAGATACGTAGTTCCAATACTTAGAAATATTTTAAATAAAACTATTAATTCTAACAATGTATGTTTTCTTTTATCGAAAGATTTTGACGAAAATAATAATAATTTAGAACAGAGAAACTACAAAAAAGGAGTCTAAATATTTCATTACCACGACTCAAATTCATGGTTATTATTTTTTATAAATGGTTCTGAAATGGCTCCACATAAATATCAACTTCTTATTCATCATATTAATATCATATTATCATAGAATCCGTGACGAGGCTGTTTAAACGAAAACTTGATTCATCATTAAGTACGAGTGTAACTGAAAAACCACTAGCCGGACCATGAAAAATTGATGTGAGACCACCTCTAGACCATCTGCCTTACCACCAGGCAGCTCGTAAAAGGAGAGCATAGGCTTACCTTCACTTACTCCGTGACATCCTTCTAGGTGGTAGCGTTTCGCAGCAACTCGCCCGGATTGGTACCTCCGCTTTACCTCTTCCTGCCGCCATAACGTCATTACGTGTTCCAGTTCGGAGGGTAAGCTAGACGGTAAACTTACTTTTGATCGAGGTCTAACATCTCGGTCTCAGGTTGGCTACGCACCACCTTTGGTGTCTCTAGGCGGCGTGAATTTCTTACCATCAGGAAATCCGTCTGCTTTTTTGCCTTCCAATATTACAAAAAAATGCTTTTTTGCATTTTCAAACGTATCTTAGCAACTAAATTCTAGTAAACTAAGCCTTACCGTTTTATTAATAAACATAGATTAAAGTAGTCCAAGGTTCAATCTAGTGTAGTCTTTGTTACAATATCATACCGACTGCAACATAGACATGTTACATAGACTTTACTCTCACTTGACTCTATGTTTAATATTAGAATGACTGGTGTAGATAACTAACTAAATACGGCTGGAAATGATCAAAGCACGGAATTTGTAGATATTATATATATACATTGTAGATAAATTGAAATTAAATTCAGCAATATTTGTCTTAAAGAAGATAAGGTCAATCACTTATTACTTAAGGTTAAATTAATTCGCTGAATAAATTTAATTCCTGGTACCTTTATTCGTGACCGTTTCGTTCAGGTAGGTAGGCAGATGCACAACCAGGGCACCCAAGACTAGCCGAAGACATTAAGTCCCACAAGTTATAGGTGGCAAGTCTATCGCCAACCGGGCATATATCCACTCCCGAACAACATTTTTTTACTAGAAAATTGGAAAAAACAGATAGCTAACTCAGCTGGAACACAGAGGCGACATACAACATATAATACATGCTATATTTAAGGCATTATAATTTATGTGTTCTGGTATAAATTTTATAAATAACTAGCGGCCCGGTACTTACTTCGCTACGTATAATATGTCCGCATTAATGACATAAAACAACAAGAAGAAAAAAGGAAAAAAAACAATTGAAAAAATGTTTCAATATGACAGCACAATCCCCATCTGAAAAAAGTTTTAATTTGACAGAAAAATACCCATTAACAAAATGATCCGCCATTTATTGAATTCATTCACAAAAAATGTGATAATTGAAGAACCTCTCGACTGATTTTATGCAAACTTCAGATAAACCATCTACTTAGTCCGAACAAAGCCTAAACATTTGGTTTGGATAGATGAGCCCGTTTTTAAATTATAAAATTACAACGAAAAGTGACATTGATTTTTATATATACAGATATCCAAGACATACTTACACGGAAGTGAGTCAGCCGTATTTGAAAATGACTTCAAGTTTTTGTTACAAGTGTTACCTCCCCTGGCTGCAGTAATATAGCTTTATGCTACACACAAGACCTCTCTTGCGCCCGACGCCTAACGCCGAGCGACGAGCCACAAATACTCCTCCACCAAGTCCACCCGGTAACCAGAACGCAGCACCAAGTCGAGGTACGGTCTCCCGGGAGACAGCCCTTGGTGCTGGCGTTGTAGGTGACAGCCCAATCCATCTAAATAATGATGTCTCGGGCTGAGCACTCTGCTCGGCCCACAAAGTTCCGTGAAGTTGTAAAAAATCGTAAGATTAGCAACAAGTTAGTCATTCAAAAAAAAAAATACACACATTCACGACTTAGCGAAATTCGTAAAGATTTCGCTAAGTCGTGAGTCTTACGAAACGTGAGTTTGCCACAACAAAGGCTATTTGCACTGCAGCGCCCAGAAAACTCAGATATTTTTTTAATTATAATGTAATTAATTTAAGTTGAGTGTAATATACTTAACTTAAAAAGAACTAGACTTAACATATTTTTTTAATACCAAACGATGCGTCGTCAAACTCAACCTTAGCGTTTAAGCATCTTGAGTGAGTAAGGGTAGCGGCTTTTACCGTTATGTCCGGAGAAATAATCTGGAGGAGTTTTTTCATTATACCTGAACTTAAATGGAACGGTATTTGGTTCAGGTTAAAAGCTATTTTTAATAAAATTGCAAGTACTTAAATGAATCCCAGGTAGATCTAATTACTCTACGAATTTTTATAAAAGAGACAAATTGACAAATGGTTCACCGATCATGAGGAACGAGAGCCTCCCAAGGGGAGGCTATATATATATCGCCTCTGTGTTCTAGCGGTCCGGGTGTTGGACTTGACTGCATGAGGTCCCGGGTTCGAATCCCGGGTCGGCCAACAAAAAGAAAATTGGATTTTTCCAATTTTCTACTAAAAAAAACATGTTGGTCGGGATTGGAATTGTGCCCGGTTGGCGATAGGCTTGCCACGGCCACCTATCACATTGTGGGACTTAGTATCTTCGGCTAGTCGTGGGTGCCTTGGTTGTACCTCTGCCTACCTCTTCGGGGATATGGGCGTGAAGATACTTTTACTAATATAAGAATAACAAAAGCATAGTTAAGCTTAGCTTCAAGAATAACTACCTTATTTGCTTCTGAGTCACTTTCGCTTGGAAATCGCGGCGAATTTTCATGGATATCTTAAAAGTACAGTACAAAGTAACAAATGTTTTGGAAATAAATATATATAAAAATCAATTGCTGTTTGTTTGCCTCGCTATATCGAATCAATTTAGCTAATTTTGGTTTTAAATTTTTATTTAAATCCATGGGAAGGTTTAAAAGATAAGAAAAAATGAAAAACCACGACGAAACTAGGAAAAATAACATCATAAGTTTTTTCGTATGAACAGAGTGGATGGAATAAAGTTCGCCGAGGTGGCTATTAATGAAATAAAAATAGGATTAGTCAAAAAAATCAAACTTTCATGCACACCTGTAAGCTACGCCCGTAGCGTTTGTGAAAAGAATCGGCAATTATTGATAAAACCTCAGAAAATATTGAAGGTCCTAAACAAACAGACTAGGAATGCCACCCTAAACTCCACAGTAGCCAAATGGGCTGATGCCAGCTGCCTCCTACCACTTCACTTGGCATCTGTTCGTAATTTTTCTCTTTGTAGTTAAAAGGATATCCGTCTGTAAATAAAACTTTTTATCAAATCTATTAACGTTTCTTGGCAAATCCCAACTTCGCTACCTCAAACCAATAAATGCAAAAGCAAAGTGAATTTTACAGAGGAAATCTATTTTTGTAAATAAAAGTACTTGTTGTTAATATATAATAAGTATCTTTACGCCCATATTCACGAAATGGTTGGCAGACGCACAACCAGATCACAAACGTCTAGCCGAAGACTCTAAGTCCCACAATGTGATACGTGGCAAACCTATGGCCAACCGGGCACATATCCAATTTTACATTTTATACAGAATATATACATTTCCCAATTTTTTTCTTGCCCTTCTTGCCCAACCCGAAGTTGAACCCGGGACATCAAGAAGTCAAGTTTGACGCTGGACCGCTAGACCACAGATGCGAAATTCATCAAATCATTAAAAGTTATATCTCGCATTTTAGTCACTTGGCCAAGTATTAATGACCCATTAAGAAACCTCTGTAGTTTATTGGCAGTGCATCGTCAGCGAGCAAAAAAGGTTGCTTGTTTCATTTCCTATCTAAGGCAATTTTTTTCCTATATATAATAAGAAATATTGAAATTATTGGTATCTTGTTTCTAATACCCACGGGAAAAAAGGTTTTGTTTGTCTATTTTTTTTATTCATATTTTTAAAGAATGAAACACTTGTACTATTTTACTTATCACTTATAATTTATTACTTTGTAATTAGTAGCCTACCGGTTTCGCTTATACAGCATCATCAGGGCTAAAACTTAAACTTAGAGATAAGTAAAACAGTACAAGTGTTTCTTTCTTTAAAAATATAAATATTTGGAAGTTTTACCAAGCGCTGACGATGGAAAATATCAAATATATATTTTTTATTGTAGTGTTATTGAAAACTTGTTAGTTACACGGCCTCTGTTAATTCAGTGATTTATATATCAAACGTTTAATAATTCTGTGTCACATATTTTTAAAATATGATAAATCGAATCATCATAAATATCTAACACAAAAAATATCGGGCCGAGCTATTGGGAAGCTCTTTAGATATTTTATTTTGGTTTTTTCATCTATTTGTTACCTTGTCAGTGGTACTGCTGGGTCTTTTTTAAGTTGTTTTTTTCTCTTCATAATAAAAAATAATTTTGTTATAAACTAAGCTGTGTTTTATCCAATTTGTTAAGGTGGCGGAGCTGTAAACGAATATTGACCTATTTTTGTGATATCCAGTGCCCACTAGCGCAAAGATGGATGACAGATATGGTTTTAATATAATTGTGTTATGAAACCATCTAGCAATCCATACAAACATACATAAGTGATTTCACCACATGACAAAAAAATAATTAAGAATCACTCTAATATAAAACTATGACAATATCTCTGGAGCCTCAAATTCCTGTATTTTGTTACACTACATGTAGACTCTCAATAGAGTAATGACAACCAACCGGGCCGAGGAAATCCAGGAGCATGAAGCGAATGCTTCATCGAATGGAGATGTTAGTAACGACTCAGTGTTGCCACATCCACAGCCGGATGTATTCCAATATTGATCTACGCAATCCACAGTCAAGATTTAAGCTCTGGACTAGATTTCAAGTCCATTTTGGTTGCTTTATTAAAGTAGGCTATACATACATCGCACATTCAATTACAAGTAAAAATAAAACATTAAAAACATTTAAAACTCACGAGACCGGTAATTGGTTCGGTCACATATTCGTCGCTGTTAGAAGGAGCTATGTGGTTTTAGCTTAAGGAATAGTGATTTCTAGATGGTAAGAAATATTCGTCATTTATAGACACCAAGTATCTTAATGGTGCGTTTTCAATCCACAGGAAGTTAAGCCAGTTGCGTACGGAAGTAGCTACCATAACTTCCAAACTAAAACAGTAACATTAGCAAAGCGTATTTTTGCATCTATGTCAGCAAATTTGTCTTCCAAACCACGCCATCTAAATGGACACAATGATAATAAAAAATGTTGTCAAATAGTAGATCATATTATACCTAATAAAATTTCCATTTTAGCTCCAACAATGTTTTTATGCAATAATTTAATAAAAATATAGTCAAATAGTAAATCATATAATACCTAATAAAATTTCCATTTTAGCTCAGACTAGGTTTTTTATGCAATAACTTAAATTGCTTATAATAATAATAAGGTAGTCGAAAAAAAAATGCACTCCTAAGTATAGCTTAAAAACCACTAGGTAGATCATGATAAAATAAATATGTTTAAATATCAATTTATCTATCAAAAAAACCATCAAAATCATTTAGCTATTGGTCAAGTAATCGCATAATAAACATACAACAAAAAAATAAAAAAACCTAATATCAAAGATTACCAAGTAAACAACAGGTTGTAACACATACTAATATTATGAATGCGAAAGTTTATCCGTTAGTTTGTGTCGCTTTTACGACTTAATTGCGGTTTCGATTATAATGAAATTTGATGTACATATAATATAAGATCGAGTTCAAATATAGGCTGCTTTTTCCCAAAATACAACTCGCAAAAGGAAAGGTACTTAAATCCTAACCATCCAACTATAAAAAGCGCGGGTAAACAGATAGTTAAGGAAACATTAAATTTAAAACTACTTGTTGCTCTAAATTCACATTTAAACAAAGGTTAATCCGTCTTAGGGATTAGGCAGCTCAAGCACTAAGCATATTGCCCGATTACACGGTGATTACCCCATTATTAGGGTAATTTCCTGGCTATGCACTAAGAACATAACATGTGGTACAGATTCTGTTCACACAATAACATGCTGTGTCAATTAAGTTTGTTGTACTATTAATTGAACATTCAATTAAGTAAGTTGCTTCATTTATGGGGTTGCCAGATTATCCCAAATTTTATGGTACCTTCTTTCACACCATAAAATAAACATAGCATCTTTCCTTACAAAATCCAAGGTTTATTTAAATAAAGAATAAGATGTTAATTTACCTGTTATTAAATAATATACAGTTAAAATAATATACTCCTGTTTGAATAACATACACTAACCGTCCTCTTAATAAAAGCAGGCGTAAAATTAAGTTTGTATTATATTATAGTCTCTATAATATTGATATTAGTACAATAATACCAGGTTTAACCTTGGTGTACTTTAGTCCGTGTTAATTAATAAGACATTAACTGTTTTTTTTTATATTTGAATGGGATGAGACTGATAACAAGCACACGGCTCTCCTAGTGGTAAGATATAACTGTTACCATATACCTTAGCCTAGACACTATAGTGGTTATAGGCGCGTTGCTATTTCGCGGCATTTTAAACTCCGGTATTAATCTATCGACCAATCTTATCTCTACTACATTTCATGAGCACCGATTTCTGCTGCTATAAAGTCAGTGCTCGACTTTGTGGTGTTTCGTGTGAGTACGACGGAGCCGCACGACTTGTAAAATCCTGGTTCGGCACATACCAATAATATTTATAATGTCCGTATAATATCCATATTCCTAAGATACCTCATATTTTAAAATATATCATTGTTAAAAGAAGTATTCCAGCCACCGATTAAAATAAAATGTAATAATCTAAGTTATAAAAATAAATTGTTATTTTATATTTAGGTTATGACATACAAAATGTAATCGCATCTGTGGTCTAGCGATCTGTTGTTGGACTTGGCTTCATGAGGCCACGGATTCGATTCCCGGATTAAGCAACAAAAAGGGAAATGTTTTCAATTTTTTAATTAAAACAATGTTGCCCGGAATCGTTTATGTGCGATTGGCGATAGATTTGCCACCTATCACATTGTTGGGCTTGGTATCTTCGGCTAGTCTTGTACCTCTGCCTCCCCCTTTGAGGATACGGGTGTGAAGATATAATGTATAAAAAATGTATCAAACTCAATAAATGTAACATTGTCCTAGCGTATAATTAAACCATACCCCATAACTACCGGCTGCGGAAGTCATAAAAAGAAATAATAAGTCTACACGCCGACGGACATTGCCGTCCAATTCAGTCATTTTGTATTGCGCTATAAATTTTATTGGATAACTTCGGTTAACTCATATCGATTCGCTGCAACGTGCGAAGTGTTTATTACTTCAACGGTTTAATCTTGTACGGGATTTTCAAAGCACGTTGGTTTTGTGTGATGCTAAAAATTGGACTTGCAACATTTTCCGGTTCCTGGGATTTTTAACTTAAGTTTATTATTTCGTCTATTTTTCTATGTTTGTAACATGATAACTCTGCAAATAACGAATGGATTTTATTATATTTTACACTTTTCACTGTAGGCACTTGGTTGAACTTCACTACTAATAATTTCGAAAAACACTTAAACTCTGTGCGATTGGCGATAGGTTTGCCGCCTATCACTTATCGGGCTTAGTGTCTTCAGCTAGTCTTGTACCTCTGCCTCACTCTTCGAGGATACGGTTGTAAAGATACTTAATGTATGAAAAATATATCAATGCCAATAAATGTAAAATTGCCTTAGCGTATAATTAAACCATACCCCTTAACCACCGGCTTCCGGAAGTCATAAAAAGAAATAATAAGTCTTCACGCCGACGGATATTGCCGTCCAACTCAGTCATTTTGTATTGCGCTATAAATTTTATTGGATAACTTCGGTTAACTCATATCGATTCGCTGTAACGTGCGAAGTGTTTATTACTTCAACGGTTTAATCTTGTACGGGAATTTCAAAGCACGTTGGTTTTGTGTGGTTTTAATAACTGGACTTGCAACATTGTCGGGTTCATAAGATTTTTAACTTCTAAGAGTGTATTAGTTCGTCGATTTTTTGTATTTTTGTAACATGATTACTTTGCAAAGAACTGATGGATTGTATAATTTACACTTTTTGCTGCCGGCACTTGATTGTCGGCGTTAATATTTTTCAAAAATACTTATACTATTTCACATTTTAAAAAGTTATCGCTAAATTCCCTGGACTAATTACACAAATTGAATCTAACCCCAAAGTAAGCTAATTATATGCTTGTGTTATGGTCGTGTTAATAGATACCAGAATAAATTTAATAAACATCCAGACACGGAAATGCAGACATCTAAATGTTAATCACACAAATGCCTGCCCCCGTCGGGAATCGAACCCGAGCCTCGCGGTTGGTTGGTGTAATAAGGCGCGTACGCTAGCCACTCGACCAACGAGGCGGTCAAATTAATTTAATAATAATATGATAGACTACAAGTTCCAGGTTTTTTTTACAGGTTACGAAAGAATCGTTAGAACTATTAAAATTACTATATCTAGTTAATCAACTACATTTAGTGAGACACATTTAGTGATTTTAGGTAGTTTAGAATAAATTTTGAAGGTTCTTTTCTACAAAAGTAAGATCCCCAAATCAGGTATAATGAAATTGATTGGTTAAATCAGTGATGGAGATTGTCATAATTACTATTTAGCCCGATATCTGACCGAGTTCCCATAAGCGGTGAAATAATTTACACTCTAGAAAAGCCGTACAAAGGGGCTCCTCTGATTATAAAATGTTAAAACTTCCAAGCCCTCGCTTGGTTGGAGCTGTTGGAGTTTACATGTCAGCGCCTATCAAATTCATTCAAATTCTAGTCAGATCAAAGGAATGTTCATTAAATATGCTCAACAACTTGGATATTTCTGAGATATTTTATTGAATCAGGTATTACTTTGTGGAAACCCATCATAACAGATGTGAAATAAGCCTTTATTTTGCTAATTCCGAATAAGCAGTGTAACTGTTGTTACAAATATTCCTCTAAATGACACAGAATGTGAAAAGCCTAACTAACGTTCCCACCGTCCGCCACCGCGACCTGAACACGAATAAAAGAAGAGCTCGGGCAACCATATAAATTGTCACGTCCTTCGCATGTGACAACAATACCTAAAGTTTTCGCCTCCCGCCACAAAATAGATACTCTGTTCGTGATCTGGTCACGGAGGAGGGAGATGTTAAACTGCTTATGCGGAATGAGCAAAATAAAAGCTTATTTTAAATATGTTACACTTTTTTGCTTTAAATGCAAAATAAATGAGTAAGAAGCAAGTTCTTTATAGGAGCCATTTTTATTGAGAGCTCGATGCGTACGTATTTTAAAGCTAAATATTTTGTGCAAATCCGTTTAGGTAACAGGATAACTATTAGCTTACTACCTGTTACCTGCATGGTTAATGGGTTCCACAGGAACATTTTTCAGGATAAAAACTCTTCTGCGTGTTAATCCAAGTTACCCTCTATGTGTGTGCCATATTTTATAAAAATCGGTTCAGCAGTTTTTGCGTGAAGGAGTAACAAACAAACAAACATAACAAACAAACAAACAAACAACTTTCACATTTATGATATGAACAGGATTGTCACTCTTAATCATCTACACACAAAAAATATAACATCGCGTGATTGCGACGTGTAAGGACAAACCGATGACAAACATACTTTACCATTAATATTTTATTACTTGCCGACCCGGCAAACTTTGTATCGCTAATTACTAGTAACTTGACTAAAACCAGTTTGTATGAAAAAATATGGTATTGTTTTTCGATTTTCCTTACAATTTTGCGGTTTTTCTCTTTATTAGAACCGTCTTCTGTTTACTATTTATTAGTAGTAAACTAATATTATAATTATGATACTATTTTTATATTCAACAAAAACAGAAACAGCAAAATTGGTCCACCCGTTCAGGCGTAATCACAGGAAATGGAGATTCATTTATAAATGTATAAATACGATATATAGATAAATATACAACATATATATTAAGGGTAGTTTAACGACTTATGGACACATTTAGAGACATCTATTGACATATAATTTATTTTCAAGTCACCATTTAGTACAGAAAATGTCGACTTAATAACTGATTAAAAATATACTCGACGACAGACGACAGGGCAGCTACCTTCTTGTTTATTTATTTATTATTTTATAATAAAAAATATTAAGATTAAGTTGTGCGTTTGTGAAGGACTTGCTTCAAATATTGCATATTTCGCCTAATCTTAAGCAGTGATCCAGTGGGCACAAAAAGCACAGGAGGTAGTAGGTAGTTAGTTGGTATCTCCCCACATACCAACAAAGAGTTCTTATGCTTTTCAGTATACTCTCAAAATTTTAAGCGAATAACTTTTTTATGATATTGAAAGGTAAACAAGCAGACGAATTTCCTGATGGTAAGGAATTCCCGCCGCCTAGAGACACCAAAGGTTGTAATGAGGCGTTGCCAACCTGAGGCCGAGATGTTAGGCCTCGATCAAAAGTAAGTTTACCGGCTACCTTACCCTCCGAACCGGAACACGTCATGACATTATGGTGGCAGGAATAGGTAAGGCGGTGGTACCAATCTCACCCAGATTCTGCAAAAATCTACCACCTAGTCAGATCTCATGGTGTTAGTGACGGTAAGCCTGTGCTTGCCTTTTACGAGCTGTCTGGCAGGAAGGCAGATGGTCTATTCTGCAAAGAAGCCCGGGCCAACACGGGGGAATCATTTATCACTTGAAGCAATGTAAACATTAAATTTTAAGCTAGTTCTCGTTTAGAAATTTATGAAGTTATCGGAATGAAGACATACCTATCGTTTTGAGCTGGACCCCATTACAGATAGTTTTGAAGTTTGACCATATTCGGTTGCTTAAATTAGGAGTTTATGATGGACATATATAAAAAATAATAATATATAAATATATATAAATCAATCAATGCCACTTTTCATTGTAATTTTACAACTCAAGAACAGGTTCACCTATCTATTTAAGCTTTGTTCGGACTATTTAGTAGATGATTTATGTAAAGTTTCCATATATACGATCGACCGTTTCTTCATTTTTCACATTTTTTGTAACAAATGAATTCAATTAATGAAGGATCATTTTGTTTATGGGTATTTTTCTGTCAAATTTGAAACTTATTTCAGTTGTTTTTTTTTTGTTGTTTTGTTTTGTTATGTTATGTCATTCATGCGGTCATATACGTAGCAAAGCACGTACCGGGCCTCTAGTTCTGTATATTTTCATGTGGGTGTGTAAAACCATTATTAACCATCAAATGTAACTTATTAGCCTTTCAGTATATTATTTCCATCCGTCACTGTCACCTTTGGCGGAGTCAAAATTCTAAAAATTCCCTTACGTCACAATCAATCTTGCTTGAATTTTAATGTCGATATCGTCGCTAGCTTTTTGATTTTAAGATATTAAAATTAAATGTAACTTAGTTTATTAGTGATTCGACAATCAAATTCATTATATTATTAATATCTACCACCAGGAGACCTTGGTTCTACTATCAGATAGTTAGGTTTTCTCCGCGGGTGGTGTTAAAAGAAGTAACGAATGTGCAAGGATCGTGACATTTGTCACTTGGTACACTGCCTATCCCGTGAGGGACTTGATATGTATGTATTTGTGTTTATGTGTAAATACCACCACTTGTACAGATGTTTAAATGATTACAACTTAAATAACAGTCAGTATTAGTTATTTTAACTTTACAATAACTTTGGATTTAACGCATAAATTCTACCATTATCATCAATAGTCAGAGTATATTTCAAACCCAGGAAATCCGCCTGCATTAAGTAAATTAAAAAAAATAATCATTTTTTAAACATCATGACTAGTATGCCATACATATCATTGATATACTTCTACTGTTTTACCTAGTATGGACAAAGACTTTTAATAATTCTTTTGTGACTAGTCAAATAAGTATCCTAAGTAAATTTAACGGATACCAATTAATTAAACTAAAATTTATTAGAATAAAGATAAATTATTCTAATAAGATAGATTTTACGCCATTACCACGCTTAAAAATACACGACACACTTATAACCTCTTAAATTGTGTATTACAATAGTCACTCATGTTTTCAGTACAACAACTTTAAATAATGATTAACCATCAAGTGTAGCTCATCATCCATCCAATGTAATATTCCCATCCGTCACTGTCAATGTGTCACATTTAGCGGAGTTAAAAATACCGAAAATTACTCCATTACGTCACAATCAATCTTGTGTGGATTTATATTGTCAATGGTCTCGTTAGCTCTCTGGATTTAGGATATTGAAATTCTGTTCTGAAGCTTGATTTAATGATAGTTTGTTCATTCATTAACCGCTTAGTTTATGATTAAGTTTGTGAATGTCAGAAATTGAATTCTAGAAAAAAATTAAGATCACAGATACCAGAATTAATTACTGAAATATATTTTTAACCGATTCCAAAAAGCTGCGAGTTATTTAGTACACAGTTGGTTTACATTATTACAATAAACTAGTGGTCGACTATTGGTCAAAATTCGACCATAATAAATTTAAATATCTTGTTGATAAGAACGCCATCTTCATTTGTCAAGACCAACTACTTTGTTTCCAAACTTTTTAGTGCGCCATCTGTGAACTTTTATCGTCAACATCAATATATTTGTTTGCGTGTGTCAAATGCATGGTAGTGTGGGTAATGTTTAATTTATTGATTTTAATGTATTTTGTAAACATTACTATTGAAAAATATTAGCGTTCTGCACTTCTACACATAAACTATAAGTGTTCCAAATTGTATGCTCCTGCGTCAGCGCAATTTTCATAAAAAGGGGTCCAAAGTTTTGGTATCACGTATTTATATATAAATACTACAACATATTGTGACAGGATTAAAAGTATTCTATTTTCGTCTCCTATTTCTAACCTGCCTGCCCATTAATTTTTAGCCAAATCGGTGCAGCCGTTCTCAAATTACAAATAGTGTACTTAACTAACACGAAATTTTTTAAGCTATTGGAAGACAAGTCAGCAGAAGGATTTCCTGATGGTAAGAAATTTACGCCATGTAGAGACACCAAAGGTGATTATGGTGCGTTGCCAACCTGAAGCCACGATGCCAGCCTTCGCAAAAGTAAGTTTACCGGCTACCTTAAGCTCTGGAAAGGAACACAACAGCGGCAAGCGCTGACGTTATGACGGTAGGAATAAGTAATGTGATGGTACCAATCCAGGCGAGTCGCTGCAAAACAATAACACCTACCACCTAGTCAGATTACAAGCTGGCAGGAAGGCAGATTAATTATTCTACAAAAAAGACACGGGAGTTTATATATACTGGGTTTTAGGCGCATGGTTGGACAAATAAAAATGGTAATAGGCATCATTTGGGAACCCTTTCGGCAAAAGTGGACTTTATAAAGGTTGTTACTATTTTTTATTGATTTTTTTTTTCACAAATTCTTCCAAAAAATTTATTTATTTATATTTCTATACAGCAGATTAGTGCAATACAAATAAAACGTATTCTTGTTTCTGTGTCTCTAATCAAAAAAATAATCACACTAAGGGCCATTTGCCCGCTTTTGGATTAACTTTAACAATGAGTTAAACTGTCAAATATGAAGCAATTCAACCCTAGTTAGAAGCTGAGTTAGAGTTAAATACTTAACCCAGGAATGCGCAAGTGACCCTAAGAGTTAAAGTTTAGAGAGAGTTAAAAATTCAGTAAAAATAATAACCTTTATAAAGTCCAATTTTCCTACAAATGTTACCTTTTCTCCATTTTCATTTGTTTACTAGACTGGTAGAGTTTCGCAGCGACTTACCCGGATTGGTACTGCATCCTTACATATTCTTGCTGCCATAACGTCAGCGCTTGCTGTTGACGTGTTCCGGTTCAGAGAGTGAAGTAGCCGGTGAACTTACTTTTGCTCGAGGCCTAACATCTCGGCCTCAGGTTGGCAACGCACTATTGCCACCTTTAGTGTCTCTAAGCGGCGTACATTTTTTACCACCAGAAAATCCGTCAGATTTTTTGCCTTCCAGTATCATAAAAATAAAATATCCAACCATGCGCCTAGCACCTGTATATTATAAATATCCTTGTCCCTTTATTAATAAATTTTTAACTTCAAGGGGATGAATCAAAAATAAACCGGCTCAGTAATAATAGAATATTGTGGATAAAGGTTATCTTATGGTAGCATGAAATCAGAGCTTAACCGGATTTTATTCGCCGCAGCCAAACCGAAGTTCCGGTTAATCCTACGCCCGGATGAATTTTGAATTGGTAGTAAAATTCACCAGAATTCTTATTATATAATATTCTTATTGTATATATGATAATTTTATTGGAATTTTCTATTAATAATTTTCTTTCCAAACATTTCAATCGAATTCTTACAATTTCCATTAAGAAAAGTCAAAAATCTTTTATATCTTCACGCCCATTTCCCCTGAAAGGCATAACCAGCGCACCCAACATAGCCCACGACACTAAAGTCCCACAATGTGATAGGCTGCAAGCCTATCACCAACCGGGCAAATATCCAATCTCGAGCAACATTTTTTTTTATTAGAAAAACTACATTTTCTTTTTGTTGTTCGAGCAGGGGATCAACCGCAAGCCCTCAAGAAATCAAGTCATCTGGATCATCTGGAACATCTGGATCGCTAGACCACAGAGGCGATTCAAAATTTTACACAAAATTGTGACTTGATAATAGATTAAATTAATAAACACAGAGTAAAGTACTCCAAGGTTTAACCTTGTATTATAGTCTTTATTACAATGTAATACAGAATATAATATCAACTTAATCTTACACCTACCCTACACCACATTTATTAATAAGACAGTAAGAGTTTTGACAACCAAAAGCTAATTTTGTTAGTTAAAACTTTTAATGTAATTGTGTTGTTCACATTTTTTTTTTCGGCTTCAGAATATGATGACCCCATAGCCATTTTGTACTTAATTACAAAATAGAATATTGAATTTATTAATAACAATCGAAGGATACATTTTTGCAATGACTTTTCAATATTATTAATACCTATATTCAAGGTTTCACTTCTCCCGGTACTCCTGGAGTGCAATCCATCTTTTTTTATTTGTTAGTTATTGTCAAGAGTAGCTTCTTATGAGAAGAAAAACCGAGAAAATTGCAGGACAAAAGGAAAAAACATTCTTTAATTTATACACATTATTATGAGCTGTTAATATCATATCATTTTCCATAAGTACATCCCTACTAATATAAATGTTAGTTTGTTTGAACGCTTACGTACGTAACGTTACGTACACGTACCTACACTTTTACGTGAAAACTGCTTAAGCATTAATCATGAAATGTCAAGCAATACGAAGTTTGCTGGATCGGCTAGTATTATAATAAAATTGCGAGTTAAGAACTCCTGAAAGTATTATTAGAAGCCCATCTAACAAAAACGATCAGTTTTGTCTTTGTTGCGATAGACCCAGAGGAGAAATGATTAATGAATGGGCTCCAAACAACGGCCCATTGTTCGTAATAACTTTATTTGGGATAACATAAATATATTTTAGTGTTTGTTGTAATTTTAGAATGAGAATCCATAATTCGAGAAGAAAAGAATATTACGAAACACAAAAAATATACTATATTATACTCATTTTACATATGTATGTACACCTCCTCCTCCTCTACGTTGGTCGATTGGCTAGCGTACACGCATAACTACACTGATCAATCACGAGGCTTGGGTTCGATTCCCGACGGGGGCAGGCATTTGTATGATGAACTTTTTAGATGTCTGAATTGTGTTTATTAAAGGTGTTTATTAAATTTATTCTAGTATCTATTGAAGTATTTCTATGTATTGGTATCGTTGACTAACACCCGTAACACAAACATATAATTTGCTTATTTTGGGGTTAGATTCATTTCGTGTAACTTGTCCAGGGATATTTATTTATTTATATTAGAATTTTCATTCCACAGTTTGAGAAGATCAGATGAAAGAAACACAGCTTGCTTGTATTTTTTCAAATTTAATGTAAGTAAAGACTCCTCCTAATGCCCAAAATCTTCTTTATAAGACTTCATGTTCAGACCCAGCATCAACATTGAATACTACTTCATACAGACCCAAATCCTTTAAAAAGTTCTAATTAAAAGTCGAAGTTTTCGTATACAAATAGTCCGCCAAATTGTGTTTTTGACATTTATGAACAACTAGCTATTGCCCACGTGGTCTCACAGGAATGTTACTTCGGAATATAAAACTATACTATGTGTTAATCCAAATTACCCTCTATATGTTTACCAAATTTCATGAAAATCGGCTCAGCAGTTTTTGGGTGAAAGAGTAACAAACAGACAAACTTTCGCATTTATAATATTAATAGGATATTTGAAGACCTGTTGTTAAATCTGTTGCCGGAAGTATTTACGATTGGTTCAAAAACGAAAAGTCGACCCCATCTTTTACGCGACACTTTGGCAAAGATGGAGCGACAGGGTAAGTAAATATATTTTTATTTATGAAATCAATCATAGGTACTTTTGTAGTATAACGAATGAATCATTTTACATAAGTACATCCCTACTAATATAAATGTAAATTTGTTTGAACGCTTACGTACGTAACGTTACGTACGTTTGTACCTACACTTTTACGTGAAAACTGTTTAAGCGTTAATCATGAAACTTCGTACATATTCTTAAATATTCGTGACTCAAACGATCAAAATGTCTCTTCGTCTCAGAATAATTAAAACCTAGCGGAACATTCCATAGTAGACTATGGTCATGAGTTTTGGCGCCATCGTGAATGGAGATGGTAGTAATTTTTTCATAGTTATTGAATTTCGTGTTTATATTGAGTGTATTTCACACGAAATGAAATTAGTGTATCGTGAAATACACGATACACTAATTTCTTCATGATTACTTCATTTGTGCACTTTCACTGAACAAAATTAATCTAATTCCCACCTAAATTAACTAATTTCACTCAATATAAACACGAAATTCAATAACTATGAAAAAATTACTACCATCTCCATTCACGATGGCGCCAAAACTCTAGACGAGCTTGAGTAACAAAGCCACCGTTTTACTCAAGACCCAGACATGATTTACTGACGACTTATGACTGATGACTAATTATAATTTATTAAAATTAAATTAAAATTTGATGCAAATTTCTACTTGACTAATGGCAAAATACTAATGTGGAGGCCAATACCTAAAGAAAGAAAAGACTATGTTCATGTCAAAGACAGTGACGCCCTCATTTTTTTTTTACTCTTTTTGAATGAGCTTTAATATACCTTTTTTTAAATAAACTTCGACCACGCACTAAACTACAATGACTATTACGATGCACTCGTGGGTGGACACGGTCTAAGTGCTTTACAAAGAGCACTTTCACTATGCATATTGTCTCCAAAAAGGTTTTTTATTTAAATAAACATTTGTCGCCTATGTTGTCAAGCGGTCTGGTATGGAATCGACTTTTTGATGTCTCGGGTTTACATCCGGGGTCAAGCGACAAAATAAACGTTGCCCGAAAATGGTATGTATATTCCGACTTAACCATAGGTCGGATTGAAAATAGTAAAAATTACGCTAGCAGCAATAATAGACTATGGTTAAAATGTGTAACTTGTCCAGATATATTTATTTATAACTAAGCTATCCTATCTTTCAAGTTAGATCAAACTGCGCAAGGTGTGCAAAATTTATTGAAATCGGTTTAGTAGTTTAGGAGTCCATCGCGGACAAACAACGTGACATGTAATTTATTTATATTATGATAGTCATAGTTATAGAATAATCATAACAATTAATAAGTTATAATCGCCTCTGTAATCTAGCGTTCCTGCGTTGGACTTGACTTCAAGATGTCCCGTGTTCGATTTTCGGGTCGGGCAACAAAAAAATGCGTATTTTCAATTTTCTAATAAAAATAACGTTGCCCGGAATTGGATATGTACCTATTTGGCGATATGCATACCACCTGTTATATTATGGGACTTAGTGTGTTCATATTATGGGACTGGTTGTACCTCTACCTACCCACAACACTTATCAAAAAATAAAATTAAAGTTAACACCGCAAAATAAAAAGATTAAACTTAAAATAAGGTGAAAATTATTTCCAGTGTTAAAACCCCTGAAACTTTACCCTTCCGTCTTGCCTTGCCACTTTTTAATTATCTCCTTAATGAGTTACGAGTTCATCCTTCTGTGGGCGGCGGCTGCCTTTAGTTAATTCGTCCTCTTTCATGTGGAGAGGAAATTACTTGGGAACTTAGTCCGCAATCTTTTCACAGTAAACTTTGCGCGTGAAAATATTAACTTTTGACATATATTATAGGTAATTATTAACACTACGTTGCTTGTTATTCTGTATGTTCATGACTTGAGAACAGCAACGGAAAAGAGGGCTTCAATGGTCGTAATTACTGACATTTCCTAAAATTGGATACGATTAGTTTAACCGACTCTAATAAAAAGATTCGACTGTATATTTTTTATTATATGTTTGTTACGCTTGGCTAATCACGAACCGATTTTGATGATTTCGACGTGGTCCCATATAAGAAACAATTTATTCACAACACTTGTACTGTCCATAATAAATTTTTCATTTTTACAGTTTAGCCAACCAACAAGAATGGAATTCCACCAAGCATCGACGATAAGAAGGATAAAAACTATATATTAATATAATACATAAATTAATCTTTATTTACGTTAGTCATAGCATCGCGCGTAAATGGATGGAACAATTTGCCAAATAGAAATAACTTTATAGTGCTTAATGTTAATTGTAATAACTCTTTATTTGTTGTGTTAAATATTAACCGGAGAAGGTTTTTACTACAGTACATTTTTAAGTTAACAAAAAATGCCGCCATACCACAAAAAATAAAGACGCCTGTTCAATTAATCACGTTTTTAATTTTTCTTAGTACGACGGTTTAATTTTGTACAACTTTTAGTTGGTTGACATTCGAACAACAAGTAAGGTCAGTTAACCCCGGCACATAACGATGGGTGTTATAAATTTGACGGGTCTGTGAGTGCATGTGCGTGCGTGTGTGTGTGTGCGTGCTCGAGTGTGTGTGTGGGTGTGGGTTTGTGAAAGAGAACTTTAATAAGTCAGATGTGTGTGTGAATGTGTGTATTTCTGTGGCATCACAGTTTTTGCTGGGATGGATCGCTTATGAGAGTTCATTGAAGTTTTTAATTTTACAGTTAATATAACTACGCTATACGATTATTTTTATAAAATATGAGCAATTCGGTATTAATAGATTGATTCTATTCTTATATTGTAGTATGGCGTAGAGAAGGGCAGCTCATTGCTCGTTACGGTAATAAATTGGTGGATCATAGTAATGTATCCAGAGTTAGTAGTCATAGAAACGCCGCCGTTAGCAACCAGTTCCTCAATGGTGTTAGTACAGAAATAAATAGAACTAATGTACAGAAAAAATCGATATATACATACATATCTTCACGCCAAGTCCCTTATGGGAAAAATAAATCAATTAAGAAAAATCAATCTCTTGCTAAAAGTAAGTTAGTTATTATATTATTATTTTCATTTATTTTTAATGCCTCTTATTTTCTACGTCTATACATTTAATATAAAAAAAATATTAAAAATATAAACATAAAAAACAGGTTACCAAAAACGGTGGTCTTACAACTAAACCGTCAGTGGTCAGGGCGACAGATTGAGGAACCTCCGTACAAT
>NJDC01003126.1:33682-55764 GCA_002245475.1 Calephelis virginiensis
GCAAAAACTCAGTTAGTTATTACTATCTATAAAAAGATACCTAAATTTTTGACAAGTGACCGGTGGCAAAGAAAGATGAAACATGTCAAGACGCTAGAATAAAAACACTTATTTAAAAAAAAAATATAACCCCGGACAAATCATGTACTGTATCTAAAAACCATCTCTATGGGGTCAGCGTTCAAATAAATCAATCTGCATTGAAATTGGGTCATCCATTTAACAGTTATGATACCATGCACACTCACACACTAATAAAAACACACACAAATAAACATGCATACAGACAAAGATACGTCAAACTTATAAAGCCTCTATTTTAACGTCAGGGGTTAAGAAAGCGACGCAGCGATATAAATAGTTGTCAACTTTAGTTCAGTTTACATGTCATGTAATTTTTTGTGGGTATCTCAAAAAACAGTCTCTTAATATTCCTAAAAGTACATTTCTTAACATTAGTTCGAATCCCAGGTCGGGCAACAAAAAGGAAATTGGGTTTTTCTGATTTTCTAATAAAAAAAATGTTGCTCGGGATTGGAAATGTGCCCGGTTGGTGATAGGCTTGCCACCTATCACATTGTGGGACTTAGTGTCTTCGACTAGTCGTGGGTGACCTGGTTGTGCATCTGCCGACCCCTTCGGGGATATGGGCGAGAAGATGCTTAGTAAATCCGACTGCTTGTACCTCTATTACACATTAACGGTTAAATAATAGTGGCATAACAATCTATGTTGGTGTAAGGGTAAAGATACTAGTACAACATAAAAATACAAGTATCTATTTACTTTTGAACAATACTTACGGAAACCCAGTAAACATATCATTCAAATGCATCAGCATGACGCTAGTCAGATATTTTCATACAAATAGCCTGGAGCGATTGTTCGATTATCATATAGATAGATTGCTTCTTCTGACTGAATTTCTCTCGTATCACAACGAATGTTTTCCTCCATGTAAGCTGTCGTTTCGATAACATTTTTTGTACATTGTATCTACATTTCTACATCCCGAAGGTTTTAGGAAATATACTGTTTAAATATGGAATACATTATGATTTCTTATTTAATATTTCTTTCAATGACACGAATAATTTGTTTTTTCCTCGTTGATCGAGGGTCCTCTGTGGTCTAGCGGTCCGGAATCGGATTTGACTTCTTGAGGTCCCGGGTTCCATCCCCAATTCGGTCGGACAACAAAAAAAAATAGAAAATGAATATTTTTAATTTTCTCCATCTTTTTAATCCAGTTATCTCTTACCATCGGTTGTCTTCGCTGAAGTCTTAAAAAAATATTTTGGAGTGAAAACTTCTTCAGCGTCGTTGCGCACTTTTTTTGGGATGGGTAAAAACTTCTAATTCGCGTCAGGAAATTCGTAAGACGGCGCAAGGCGGTTGCGCGAATAAGACGGCGCAGAGCGCTTGCGCGATTGTTCATGTTGTCATGTTTGTGTAAGATAGCGCAATAAATGAATTTTGTATTCTACCTCATAAATTATAGTACTTTCGTAAAGCAATTCGTGCAAAACTATTCCTTAACCATTCCAAAATATCAAAAATGCACAACGTTAATATTTTAGTATTCACTTCTGCTGGCACTCCCGGAGTGCAATCCGTAGTTTTTTTATTTATATTAGTATTTAATACTTTATTGTACAAAAATATAAAACAGTATGTTAACTTATTAACCGCCTCGTTGTTTGAGTGGCTAGCGTACACGCCTAACTACACCGAGGAGGAACTACCGCGAGGCTCGGGTTCGATTCCCGACGCGGGCAGGCTTTTGTGTGATGAACATTTAGTTAGATGTCGGCATTTCCGGGTCCGAGTATTTATCAAGTTAAATTCTGGTATCTATTTAAGTATTTCTATATATTAATATCGTTGACTAACACCTATAACCCAAAAATTTATAGCAATAATTTGCTTACCTTGGGGTAAGATTCAATTCGTGTAACTTGTCCAGGGATATTTATTTAATACTAGTTGTTACTCGTGGCGTTGCCCGTGTAGTTAATGGTCCCACAGGAAATTTTTTTCGGGATAAAAACTATACTATGTGTTAACCCAAGTTATCCTCTATTTGTGTGCCAAATTTCATGAAAATCGGTTCAGCAATTGTTGCATGAAGGAGTAACAAATAAACAAACAAATATAAATTTTCGCATTTATGACATTAACAGGATTATTTGTTTAAAATAACTAAGCCTAGTCGATAAAATACTTCTCTACACTCTGTTGAAGCAATAGGGTTGTCAATTTTTAATGAATCTAATTGCAATGACTGCATAGTTTATAAATGATACAAATTATATAAAAAGTAATCTCAAGGTTAATCGCAGAAAAATTGATGTACTGTTGTGGCATTTCTAAAACAATCGCGGAAACTGTAACATCGTGACCATTCGTCTTGACGGAACACTCGCTACTGAAGTAGGGATGAAACGATACGAGTAAATCCAAGTAGGAACTCGATACTTTTATCCGATACCAAAGTACATTTTAGTATCGATACTTTGATATGAAGTATCGAGTAGATATCCGTTAAATTTAAACATTTAAATTTAAAATTTCAGTAAATTTTATGTTTTATGGGAATCAACATAATGATAATCTTTTATATTTAAAAAAAAAGTTTATTCTAAATTGAAGTTTCTGAACGCATCCTAGGCTTAGTTTTGTGTAGTTAGCAGCCTTGGCAGTTGACAAGCTTGTTAAGCTATGCCCGAAAATAGTTTAAACGGAAGACAATTTCAAATGTTGATTTTTTTTAGCAGTACCACGAAAACGTACTTTATTCTTGTTATTTTGAAGGTGACGTGTTGTACTAGCGTTTATCCGCGACACTCATGGTCAGCAGTATCTCAAAATAAAGTATATTTGAAGTAAAATATATTTAACTCTTACTAGTACTTTTCAATAAAGAATACCAATATAAAAAAAATACCAAAAAATTACTTGCTAGTATCGATACTTTGTGATCGATACTGCGTAAGTATCGATACTTGACGACTGATACCAGTATCGAGTAAAGTATCGATACCCCAGTGGTATCATCCCTATACTGAAGAGTGAAGCGCCCCGAAAACCACTTAGCGGTCTCGTCGATGCGCATGTGTGTGTGTGTGTGTGTGTGTGTGTGTGTGTGTGTGTGTGTGTTTGTGTGTAGAATCTTCACAAGTACCTTTTGTTTGGACTATGGTGTATGTGAAAAGGTTTTGAATTTCAATTGATTTTTGTTTCTTACAAAGTTACAAACATATTTTGCAATGCCCATAAGAGATCCAAATATACATTAATATCTTAAAATCATAGATCTTGGTGAAATCGAGGGAAAAGGGTCATGTAATGGCCCATACGAGATGTAAACTAACGATAGAATATTCCATTAAATTGAATTTCTGAAACTTGTGAGACTGTAAGAAATATAGTCGGTCACGGTCGCCAAGTCAAATCCCTGGCACCTTCGATCATTGTCAGAATATTGGAGTGGAACGTAATCTTCCGACAAAGATATATAGCTCACAGGTGTAGAACTCCTGAACAAATACTTCTCCATGAGTCTAAGCTGCGTACAAGCGAAGATATGAGTTCTTCTCATAATTTTAAAGTTCAGAATCGCATAAAGCCAAAGTAAAGGGTAGTTCTAGATCTATTTTGAAATATATCGTGGAAAAAGTTTTGTTACTGATTAGAGGCAATCAGCCTTTTCCGTTTGAAGGTTTCAGTCTGAAAGTATTGCTTTAAAATATATTTTCTTGTTGTGAAAATTGTATATCAATTTGTGAAGTTTGTCATTTGACTTATTTTACTTCACTCTCGTTTTAAAGAACTTTATGAAAATTCTCATTACATCTCCCCGTGTTAGTCCAGGCTCATTTGTAGAGTAGACTATCTGCCTTCCTGTGCCAGGCAGCTCGTAGAAGGCGAGCATAGGCTTACCATCAGTAACACCATGACATCCTAATAGGCGGTAGAGTTTCGCAGCAACGATTGGTACCACCGCCTTGCCTATTCCTGCCATCATAGCGTCAGTGCTTGCAGTTGACGTGTTCCGGTTCGAAGGTTGGGGTGGCGGTGAGCTTACTTTCGCTCCAGGCTTAACATCCCAGCCTCAGGTTGACAACGCTTCATTACCGCCTTTTGTGTCTTTAAGCGGCTTGACTTTCTTACCGTCAGGGAATCCATCTGCTTGTTTGCCTTCCAATATCATAAAAGCTTTCTTCCACATCTCTATCATGGGGAATGCTCTGAGGAGCTGTTTGGTTTAATTCCTGCCGCTGATTTCCACCTTCGGACATCGCGTCAGAACTTAAGGTATCATGCCCATCATCTCGACGCGTGGCGATTTACAACTGTGCGATTCCGAAGACATTTTTTACCCCGTAAAACATCTTTGTGGAATCGGTTACCGAGGGCGGTATTCCCAAACGATTATGACTTAGGAACCTTCAAGAAAAGAGCGTATTTATTCTTTAAAGGTCGGCAGTGCATCTGTGATACTCCTAGTGTTGCGGATGGCCGTCGGCGGAGGTAATCAATTTCAATCAGGTGACCCATTTGCGCGTTTGCCTCCACTTCTAAAAAAAATTAAATTAAAAAAATACACCAACAAATTAACGCCTGAAACATTCTTCATTTCACTTCGTATACCGTTTTATTTTTATATAAAATACAAAAAAAATCAATAAAATGCTAGCTGACCCGGCGAACTTCGTATCACTTGACATTAACAACTACTCCAAGGTTTTACGCATTAAAGTGTTGTTTTTTCCATTTTCCCTGCAATTTTCCTTGTTTTCCTTTCATACTCGTAACTAACCTTCTCCTGACAATAACCAATACAGCAAAATAACGCTAGCTAGACCAATACATTATAATCTTAACGACTTTGTAATACAAATAATGACAACGTAAACCTTGAAGTAAGAATAGGAATAAAAATGGCTTACTCTACATAAGCAAGTATTTATACGCCCATATCCCCGAAGTGGTAGGCAGAGGAACAACCAGGGCACCCACTACTAACCGACGACCCTAAGTCCCACAATGTGTTAGTGGCAAGCCTTTCGTCAATCGGCCACATTTCGAACCCGGGACCTCATGATGTCGAATCCATCACTTGGACCGTTCGACCACAGAGGCGTTTATTTCACATTAACCTTTAAAAATCACTTATAAAGCGTCTGTATAACAATAAAATCTAATAGAGGATAGGATCTCGGCCACACACTGAAAAGATCTGGCAAAGGAAACTCAATGGTCTAGTTGTTTTTTCCTCATCTATATCTACCTATATGTACTTATCTGTAGAACAGTGAATTCTGTAAATTAAAGATAATTAAAAAAATAGGCGAAGGCGAATGAAAATGGATAGTGGAATACATTTCTAGCTTTTTTAAAATTTTGCCTGTCTGGCAGTCTGTATCCCAAACGCGATTCACGCCGAATCTACTGAACCGGTGGTAAAGAAATTTAGCAGGTTTGTACTTCATGCTTCGAGGAAGGTTTGAAGCTACTTTTTTCCCTTTTTACTAAAGGCGTTCCCGTAGGAGAGGGATAACAGTTTGTATTGAGTGTTCCGCAATTTTAAGATAGAAATTTAAAATTTTACTGAACTGAACTGTAAAAAAAGCGAAGCAGGGTAAAAGCTAGTTTTGTAGTATGTATACACTAATTAAATACTAATACATTAAACATTATGCTTAGAAGACCTTGGAGTACTTAGTCTGTATTTATTAAATAAATAAATAAATATTGCTGGACAAGTTACACAAATTGAATCTAACCCCAAAGTAAGCAAGTTATTTGCTTGTGTTATGGGTGTTAGTCAACGATTCTAATACATATAAATACTTAAATAGATACCAGAATAAATTTAATAAACACCCAGACCCGGAT
Organism: Calephelis virginiensis; assembly: GCA_002245475.1. Taxonomy (NCBI): domain Eukaryota; kingdom Metazoa; phylum Arthropoda; class Insecta; order Lepidoptera; family Riodinidae; genus Calephelis; species Calephelis virginiensis. The sequence continues at coordinate 39,584 of NJDC01003126.1, forward strand.
AAGACCGTATGTGTTAAATATGCTAAACTTTAAGGCTTGGAAATTATAAGCCACTTTTCCCTTCACTTCCCGATTCCAGGGCTTTATTGAACACGAACAAAGCCTTAGAGCTCAAGATGGACCGCACAGCTCAATAGGATCAAGCCCAGCTTTGCAAGGTTAGCTCAACTTGTACCCTTCTTGCATACTAAAACCCCGCATATTTCTGAGACTGGAAATATTCTAGAGATAAGGAAACAATGTCGTGAGAATTTGAATTCTCCCTGTTTTATTGGAAATTCTTAACCTCGGTTATTTCTTACGTAGAATGAACTGTATTTAAAGTTGTGAAAATCTTACATACTTAATACAAGTGTAAGATAATCGTCACACATAATTCAGCTAGGTTATAAAACTCGTTTCCGATACCAATTTGTAGTGCTGAAAATATTGTCATTTGAAAATAAATTAAGAAAACTCTTGCAGAGTCCATGTAAGTTTCAGTTTAGCTTCTACTAACTACTATTCATCTTGAATTTTTTCATGTGGAAGGCAAACAAGCAGGCGGATGTCCTGATGGTAAGAAATTCACGCCGCTTAGAAACACCAAAGGTTGTAATAGTGCGTTGCCAAGCTGAGGTCGGGATGTTAGCCCTCGAGCAAAAGTAAGTTTACCGGCTACCTTACCCTCTGAGTCGGAACTCGTCAACCGCAAGCACTGACGTTATAATTGCAGAAATAGATAATGTTACCTATACGGGCGAATCGCTGCGAAACTCTGCCATCTACTAAGGTCTTTAAGCCTATGCTCGCCTTTTACGAGCTGCCTGGCAGGAAGGTAGATGGTCTATTCTGGAAAGGAGCCTGGACCAACACGTGGAATTTGCATATTAATAGCTACACCACAAAAAAAAAACATCAAGTTCTTAGTACTTAAATAAATTTATTTAAATTAAAATGAATCCCCATTTCGCGTGGTCATCGTATCACACCTTTTGCTAATCCTTTTTGTGTTAGTTATTTTCAGGAGAAGGTTCTTGTGAAGAATATATACGGGAAAATTGCAGAGAAAATAGGAAAAATGTAGTTTAACCTTATTTCATATTTTCATTTTTTATTTTTTATTTATTTCATTAATAGCTGTTTCGTTTCAAACAGCTATTAATGTACAGATAAACAAAGTTCACCGGGTCGGCTGGTGTTATATACAATTGTAAATAATAAATGTTATATATAACACTAAGATCTAATGTATATTTTTAGTCAATGGTATACAATAAACAATCTAAATGTTCAAATTTTTAAATGAAGAAACGTCAAGGTTTACGTATCACTTATAATAGTATCATTAGGGTTAAAATTTAAACTAGGTATGTATTTATTTTGCAGAACACTAATATGACTTTTAATGACGAGTTATAACTAATTGTAAATAATTTAGATCCGATTTAGCAAACTCAGGTAACTAGGTGTAGACTTAAACTAGACTTATGGCAGATGATACGCATATGACAAAACCTTGGAAAAAAAGAAAGATAAGATGCAAGCAAGGCCTATATGGTAGTAGACAGTGGTTAAGTATTACGTAATCTCATATCATATGACCTGAATGTCATTTCCTATCTCTTAACCTTTGCACAGTAATGTAACATACAGTAGTCTTGCAGTAATTAAATACATACCGCCATGTGCTGCGCCTACACGCGTTTGGGCTACGCGGCTTCATTGTGATTACTTAATCGCCCTATCCGATTTTGTTTCTAATTGTGTGAACACTATATTATTGTAAGAAAAAGTATCTTCACGCCCATATTCCCGAAGAGGTAGGCAGAGGCACAACCAGGGCACCCACGACTAGCCGAAGACACTAAGTCCCATAATGTGATAGATGGCAAGCCTATCGCTAACCGGGAACATATCCAACTCCGAGCAACATTTTTTTTATTAGAAAATTGGGAAAACCAAATTTTCTTATTGTTGCCCTACCCGGGATTCGAACCCGGGACCTCCTAGAACCGCCTAGACCACAGAGGCGTTACTATGATATTACATTTTTTTTTAAAACAAAAAGTGTCAACAGATTAACAAATATTTAAATTTCCAAAAAAAGCGTATGCTAAGTAGGATTATCTTACCTACCGTACTCAAAAACAACAAAATATAGTCTAAATGTCCCTGTTTAATTAAGTAAATACTTGTACTTATTAAATCAAAATAACATTTACAAATTGCAAGCTTATCCATTGGTCATAAAACAAAAAACCTGTCTAATAAACCTATGTAAATGTAAACATACGTAATTGGTGTCGCTTTTTTTAAGAAGAGAAGGTTACATAAAAATGAAAACCGGGAAAATGGGGAAAAAAATGCTTCGATCTAAACAAAACTGTTAGTAGCTGTTAATGTCAAGCGACATGAAGTTCGCGGGGTCAGCTAGTATTTTTTTTGTCATTTATATAAAATTAAAACGGTATACGAAGTGAAATGTTCGTCGGGAAAAGTTCGGCGCTTCGGCTAATTTATTGCATATATAAATAAATTGAAAAAGGAAACGGTTTCCTTGGTTTTCGCCTCACACTTGAAAGGTTAGACAAATACTGCTATTTATTCTTTTGTTGTCTTAGTTATCGTCAGGAGAAGATTCTTCTAAAGGAAAAAAATGGGCAAATACCAAGCGATATAGAAAAACACACTTTAACATTTTCCCCCGTGTTGGTCCGGGTTCCTTTGCAAAATATAACATCTGAATTCCTTGCCACACAGTTCGTAATAGGCGAGCATAGGCTCGCCGTCACTAGCACCGTGACATCTGACGAGATGGTAGAGTTTAGCAGTGACTCGCCCGGATTGGTATCACCGCCTTACCTATTCCTGCCGCCATAACGTCATGACGTGTTCCGGTTTGGAGGTTAAGATAGCCGGTAAACGTACTTTTACTCGAGGCTTAACTACCCGACCTCAGGTTGGCAACGCACCATTACCACCTTTGGTGTCTCTAGGCGGCGTGAATTTCTTACCATCAGGAAATCCGTCTGCTTTTTTGCCTTTCAATATCATTAAAAAAAATCGCTCGGGTGTTATCCGACGGTGGTGTCAAGAGTCTCCGAAACCAGCGTGTTTGAATGAAAAGAGTAATAATTGTGGAGTTAGCCAGGCAGGTTTGCCAGAATCGTACGGTTTTGTACTAGATACTCTCTGCATACCCCGTGAGGGATTTGGCGTCTAGAGATATGTATGTATGAATGTACATTTCCCATTTCAACTGTTAGTAGCTGTAATTGGCAAACGGTAAGAAATTTTTCGGGTTGGCTAGTAATATATAATTGGGAATATCGAGATAAAAAAATCACAAAAATACGCAATGAATACTTTAAATATTTAATATGTATATCACGAATCTTTGGTTTTCAATACTTTATTCATCACACTTTTTATTGATTCTCCGGCGCCTTTTCTTGGAAGCTGTTTACCTGAAATCAAATGAATGAAATTGAAAACTTCTAAAACCACCTTGCAGTTGAATATGATAAGAAGTATACTATGTTCGTTTTTGAGCTACCTCTCCGTAAATTTTCAGCAAAATCGATTCAGCCATTCATGAGGTATTAAAGTGTAACTAACGCGACTGTTTTTAATGTATATAGAGAAGTCTATCTGGACAAGTTACACAATTTTCAAACTTAGTCAATGATTACTGCAAATTTTTTTATTATTTTAAGTCCAACCTATGCCAAACCTATGGGAAGATACATACCATTGCAAAAAAGTCCACGTATTGTATTTGCAATGTTGAAAATAGCGAGGAAATATTTAAATATATCACTAGTAAAACATTGCTAAACTGTATAAAAACATCCACATTTTAAGAATTAAGATATTTTTTAGAAAATATTTTAAAAAATATAATTAGCGGCTGAACTCAGAGCCTTGTCTATTATCTTCTAATCAGTCATTATTTCGACATATTCCATACAAAATTCAGACTTAATGATAGATTAAATGTTAATTGACGTTTCTGAGCACATTCGTAACTTGGCTTAAGAAGTTTACAGAAATCGTAGAAATTACTTAATATTTTATTTATTGAACCTTTTGTACACCATATTACAGGACATGTTAACGAAAAGACGAGATTTATGCGCTCAGCATTTTCTACTAGACAACGTTTGGGCTAACAGAAAAAAAAATTGGTGCATTATACAAAAAAAGACACAAATTAAACTGTGTTGTGTGTTATCAACAATATGTGTGGAAATATCAGTAATTTTGTACTTCATTTTTGTGTACCTTTAGCATTATTTTTGAAATTTAAATCGATTTGTTGCAGTTTCACTGCGTTGAAAATATTCACTTCATTCATTCAATACACACATCATTCAATAGCACTTCAAAAAGAAGCAGGTCCTCAATCTATTGTACATATATCTTTCGAATGTTTGTAGTGCAGTAGCTGCCTAGTTCGTTTTCTTCTTGTTAAATGGCTTACGGCCAATATTAATAATGTATCTCAATCTAAAAGATTTCAAGCAATCTGGATAGCTGCGTATCCGGCGCCCTATCCCATACCTAATTGCCATATTTATCCTGTCCACAGATATGTTATTGGCATGCGATAACATAAAAATGGATCATAATATCAATCTTGGACAGCAAGTTTTGGATTAGGATTGATTATTAATATTGGCCGTTAATGAACTCGGCAGTTTATATCGAACAAAGTACAGCAAATATTTTTGTTTGATAATTAGACTGAAAAGTAATAAGCAACTTCTAATGCCTGCAAGCTTCAAGTAACAAAATTATTAGAGTTTATTGAATTATAATATCAAAGGGTTAAACAGTGAGTTTAAACTTGCTTATCAAAAGTAAGTGACAGAGAGGACGACTACTACTTCTACTATAAAGAGGCTGTGATGTTATCGCTGTGCGATAATTATCACAATTATTTCATTACTAACTTAGTGTATTAAAATTAATTATTATATCATAAAAATATAGGTTTACTAGCTGCTACCTGCGGCTTCGCCCGCGTTTTCACAGAAACCCGGTGTGCGATCGGGATTAAAAATAGCCTATATGTTAATCCAGGTCACAATCTATCTGTCTTCCAAATTTTAGACAAATCCGTTCAGCCATTCGAGCGTGAAAGAGTAACAAACATCCATACATTCATACTTACAAACTTTCGCATTTATAATATTAATAGGATAGGATCATCAGGAATTCGCATGAAAGACAGCAAATATGTTAAAATTCATAATAATAGACAGCAATGTTAAGGGAGCAGGAAGAAAATTCAAAGTGGTTGTACCAATCTAGCTGAACTCGACTACCTACCGTGCCGGTGAACACGTAGTCTTGCTCACAATTTAATATGGTATGTAATACTAGCTGTTTACCCGCTACTTCGGCAGCGCAGAATAGTCACTTCGGAATAGTTACCTCTGTCAATCCTACTTCTGTTATAAATGCGAAAGTTTGTATGTTTGTTACTCTTTCATGCAAAAACTGCGGAACTGATTTTCATGAAATGTGGCACGTATATAGGGATTTGATTTGGAATGACACATAGGATGGTTTTTATTCCGACAAAATGTTCCTGTGGGAAAATCATCCATGCGGGCAACAGCTAATTTAACACATTTTTTACATAAACTTTCATCAGCCACATAGTCTTTTACGGGTTGATTTTTTTGAAAAAACTTTTTGATCGAATATACGTTCTAAATGCATATCAAATTTCATTAAAATCGATCTTGCGAATCAGCAATGAAAACGTAACAGACAGAGAGTCTTTCGAATTTATAATATTGGCTATGAATAGCATATGGTACAATATAGGAGAAGCAGTAGATACATCCTTATAGGTCTAGCGGTTAAGCTGTAAAAGCTTAAAAGACAGATAATCAGAATTTCGCATTTATAATATGTGAGAGAAGCTTGAAGGGTACAGTGAATATATTTTTAAATGTAGACAGAAAGTATAAAAATGGGACTTACGGCCTTACTGATGTTATCAACTAATTCGTTGAAACCCTTCTTAATTTGTTCAGGATCTAGCGCCTTAGAGACTTGATCACCCATATCTTTGCCGATATCTTGTAACTTAGTTGATATTGTTTTTAAGTAGTCTTCATCTTTTGGCGCTTCTACATCGCGTTTCACGAATGCGTGTACCTGTTGAAAAATGTATGTTTATATGCACTTAATTAAAATTTGTAAAATAAACATAAAATAAAAAATAACATTAAAAACCATATTGATCACGTTAGCTTTTCAACAAAATATTTAAACACAATATTGAAAATTTACATTTACTATTTTGATGCCCCACCCGGGAATCGAGCCCGATTCTTCAAGAACTCAAGTTCGATGCTGGACCGCTAGAGCACAGATACGAATTTTCTTATGAGAGAAAAAATTTTAGTTTATTATAATTCAATATTAATAGAAGATAGGATAACGTCTGGCGGTTCAGGTAGTCTTTATATAAAATAAAATTGAATCCTTATTTCCCTTGGTCTTAGCATTAACAGTAAACAGATTTTCGTAATTATTTTTTGTTATATTTATAACGGTCAAGAACTGATTATTATTAAAAAAAACATTTTTATTAAATATTCATTGAAGACAGGACAACGCTTAGCAGTTTAGCTAGTGTACAGTATTTTCACACCCACATCCCCGACGTGGTAGGCAAAGGCGCAATCAGGGCATCCACAACTAGCCTAAGACACTAAAAAAGACAGATATCAAATCCCAGCAACGTTATTTGTATTATAGAACTAGTTATCCCGACGAAGTTCGTTCCACCCGTTCAGTTTGTATGGGAAAAAATAGAATATTGATTTTTCCTCCAATTTCCCGCTTTTTCTCTTCATGAGATCCTTATTAGGACAATTACTAACACAACTAAAAAGAATTAGCCAAATCGGTTAATAATACCCCTGGACAAGTCACACAAACTGAACCTAACCCCAAAGTAAGCAAATTACATGCTTGTGTTATGGGTGTTAGTCAACGATACTTATACATAGAAATACTTAATTAGATACCAGAATAAATTTAATAAACACCCAGACCCGGAAATGCAGACATATATATGTTCATCACCCAAATGCCTACCCCCGTCGGGAATCGAACCCGAGTCACGCGGTTGGCCGATGTAGTTGGGCGTTATTTTATATCATAATAATTCCCTTTTATATTATACATTAAAAATACACCTCTTTTTTATGTTGTCTGAGCTGGAGATCGAATCCGGGACCTCAAGAAGTCAAGTCCGATACCGGACCGCTAAACCGCAGAGGTGACTAGTATACTTATATTATTAGCAAATAAAAGTATACTCACGCTAACAAGGCAAACCGCCAGCAAGATAATAAGGAGCTTATTCATTGTTTTAAGTTACGTCTTCCTCGAGCAATAGAAACCAGCGAACTAAAACTATCCTCGTTAGAATGTTCTTTATCAATGGAACAGTTCTCCTTATCAATTACTAAAGGTCAGCTGCCGGACCAATTAATAAATTAGTTTGCAGTGGCTCTAATTGAAAGGAGAGTTCCCGGAAACGTCCATTTTACTTGATAGTTTAAAGTTAGTTTGAAATTCGGGTTCGATTAAGTTTGTTTACAATCTAAGAATCGATTTTGGAAAAATGAAAAATGTGTGTAAAAAAGCGGCCAAGTGCGAATCGGACTCGAGTATAAAGGGTTCTGTAGCTGCAAGTAACAAACAAAAGTTTTTTGAGTTCCTATAGACTGTACTAGTGATGTAACGAATGTCATTTTTAAACATTCGCAAATGCGAATATCTGTTACCGACATTCGCATGCGAATATTCAGTTTTTGTTCCCAAATTTGGCGCTAATTGTCTCTGGCTTGGTAACAGTTTCAACGAGGTGACTATTTGTAGTGTCATGTCATTCCACTCGCACCGGTCTTTTCACAAGTAAATTTTGAGGTTAGAGTTATTAGCGTATAATAATAATAATGATAATTTATATTTGTTAATGTACATACATTGCATTATATATTTTGTCTCATAAGTTCCAAAAAAATTTTGATTGTTAAGCTTCATTACCCAAAGAAAAGTATCTTCTAGTAAGTAAAAGGTGTAAATTAATAATACCAAGGCAAATGATAATGTGATTTATTACGAGGTTAATTGACTTTTTCTTGTATTAAAAATATAAAAAATGAATGGATTTAGTTCTTTCAACCTACTATTACCTTCAACTTTATTTTTCATATTCGCAAAACCTTCTCATAAATTTTGCGAATGCGAATATTCGTAATATCACTAGAGTGTACTAGCTGTTGCCCGCGGCGTTTTCCACGTGGTCTCACAGGAACATTGTTTCGATAAAAAAAACTATACTATAGTAAGTTTACCCAAGTTACCTTCTATGTGTGTAGCAAATTTCGTGAAAATCAGTTCTGCAGTTTTTGCGTGAAGGAATAACAAACAAACAAACAGACAGACTTTTGGATTTATAATATTAATAGGATTTAAAATTGCCTCTGTGGTCTAGCGATCCATGTGTTGGACTTGACTGCATGAGGACCCAACCCAGGACCGTTCGATTTCCGAGTTGGGCAACAAAAAGAAAATTTGGTTTTTTCAATTTTCTAATAAAAAAAAGTTGCTCGGGATTGGATATGTGCCCAGTTGGCGATAGACTTGCCACCTATCACATTGCGGGACTTAGTGTCTTCGGCTAGTTGTAAGTGGTTGCGCCTCTTCGTGGATATGGGCGTGAAGATACTTTAGGTTGAACATGGTTATTGAAGTTAATTCTGCAGTAGACTTGACAAACTTTGAGTTAATATCTTCTTTTTACAAAAGAAATAGAAAAAGTAAACACTTTGAGTGCTGTCAGATTTGTATATATTCAATTTATTCCTCGGTAAATATTGATTAAAAAGGTCACAATTTAACATATTCGGACTAATCAGACGTGTTTAAAAGCGCTGACATAACCTTGTAATAGCGCAGTTTAGATTTAGTAAAATATTGTTTACCAAGTAATTTGACACTCAGTTTGGCACAATATTATTACATTAATAGATTATAGATATAACAATGTTGTTTTAATGTTCATTAATTGTTTAAACGGTAAACAACCAGCAACAATATTTTTATCGTAACTGCAACGCCATTACAAAGTTACGTCGTTAGTTCGTGTCACGTGTGTGGAACGTGTCAGGAACGCATTCTCTGAACGGCCGTAGTATAACACCTATAACACAAGCATATAATTTGCTTACTTTGGAGTTAGATTCAATTTGTGTGATTTATCCAGGTCCAGGATTTGCTAAGGTCACGCATTTATATTTTTTTGTGCAAAAATGGAGCACTGACAAAATGTTATTAATGTTATTCAGTGTAAGGTTGTTTTAACTTAAACATTTGAAAGCTATGACTAGTCGTATTTTAGACTACCAGTTGTAAGTACCTAAGTATTTGTCTTGCTATTACATAAAGCATATAATAGGCAAAACTACTAACAAAAAAATATAAACTTAATACAATTAAAGATGTTTTGGTTGCCGAAGAGTTACTTTGCTGTTTCTACTTCTGACTAGCTAGGATTGCGTTAGCTGGGAGAGGGTGATAGTTTCGTTATACTTAATTGCACATAAAAATTATTTATTGGTAATTATGAAACTTGTAATAGATACAAATAAGTAATTTGATTTAACAAAAAAATAACTAACATAAAATAATTAAATTCCATAAAAGTTAAAATGCTTGCACATCACAATGTGGTGTGGTAAAAATATTAATATTGTTAAATATATTTTAACGTATTTTATATTTCATATTACATTTTATTAAACATCTTCTTATATATAAAATTCTCGTGTCACAATGTTAGTCTGCATACTCCTCCGAAACGGTTGGACCGATTCCTCTGAAATTTGGTAAGCATATTGGGTAGGTCTGAGAATCAGCTTACATCTATTTTTCATACCCCTAAGTGATAAGGGTGACTCACCCCAATTTTTTTAAATAAATCACATTAAAAATATAGCAGAACAACGTCTGCGGGGTCAGCTAGTTTTAGTATAAATTATTCATTTCACTGAACATTTTTGTACCTAATCTTTAGTTAATGTTTTCGTTTATGTTCCTTGTTCATTCTCAACAAAAATCAAACAAACAGATACGAATGCCACTACTAGTTTTTTATGCTTTAGCTAAAGATGACCACTACCCTAACTTGATCGCCGAGTCACAAACTAACGACAGGTAACCGAGTGGTCAAAAGTGAGGTAAATGCATAAGATTGATTTTTTACCTGTTTTATTTTATGCTGTCGGCTTCTAATAGTAAAAGAATTTTTCAAATCAGTCCAGTAGTTTCGGAGCCCATACTATATAGGATTATATTTTATATAAACAAACACTCAAATCATTCCTCTTTATAATATTAAGTAGGTATATGTCTCTTGTTGGTCCAGGTCCCCACAGTAGAAGAGATCATGTGTCGCTTTGCCACGCAGCTGGTAAGAAACGAGCACTGGTTAAAAATATAGTTCAATGCCAACAAGTCTACTAGTGATAGAGTGCTAAACAGCAACTGCAGTGGGCTTCTCTGTCCTGCCGCCATGAATAAAAATTTAAGTAAACACAGTGACTACTCCATTATCTTATACGGTGGCAACTGGTAACTAGCCTAGATTTGTACTATCCTCTATAATTTTCGTGTTGCTTAAACTTCAGTGTTCATCATTGTTACGTTCCTTTCAGATGATAGAGATGGTAGAGCTTTTACACTACCTTACAGTAAAAAACGACGGGTTGCACTTGGGGAGTGCCGGCAGAAGAGAAAACTTGAATATTAACGTTGTGAATTTTTGATATTTTGGAATAGTTAAGGAATAATTTTACACGAATTGTTTTAATGATCAGTATGAAAGTACTATCATTTATGTGGTAGAGTACAATATTCATTTATTGCGCTATCATACACAAACATGACAACACGAACATTCGTGCAAGCGCCCTGCGCCGTCTTACGAATTTTCGTCTTACGAAATTTCAGGTCACGTGTCCTGACGCGAGTTTAGAAGTTTCAACCCATTCTAAAAAAAGTGTGCAATGCCGTTAAAGAAGTTTTCACTTCAAAAACCTAATAATAATGTTTCATTAACCAATTATGTGTCTACAGGAGACACGAATTTTTTATCTTTAGAAAATCAGTTGTTTGTCCTTCTTTGCCATAAAAAAATTAACATAAAATAGGAAGGAAAAATAGAGCATCTCATAACAATGCATTTCAAGGAGAAGTGATATTTCTTGTGCCCGGAAAAATACTGAAAGTACTCGCCCAAGTGATGATTACTCCGACATTTTGATGCATCCGTCGAGGTCGCTGCGAAGCGGGCACTTTGCAACACATTTTGACTTTTGTATACCCCTGTTGTATTGTCATAATAATATTCTATATAGCTATATTTATACTTATAATAAATCTACAGAAGAGTGAACTCTGTTTAGTGAAGACTAGATTCCACCCGCAACTTCGTCCGCATGGAATAATTTGTTGCGTTAAATTTAACCCGCTACTGCATTTATTTAAGTTGGTATGTACTGGGTCTTATAATATTTAACCGTTTAAATAGGAAAAAATGGCCCGATTTTGAAACATTCTTCATTAGTGCTTCACTCTTATTGGTCTTAGTGTGATGATATATAGCCTATAGCCTTCCTCGATAAATGGGCTATCTAACGCTGAAATAAATTTCAAATTGACCAGAACTAGTACCAGTAGTTCCTGAGATGAGCACGTTCAAGCAAACAAACATGCATAATAATAATCATGCTGTCTGTCTCCTGACCACGATTCACGTCTAATCTACAACACCTATTGTAGCCTGTACACAATAGGCCAAACATCTGGGCCACAAGATAGCGACGCACCTACAACATCTGTGGTGTCTATAAGCTACGGTTATATCTTACTATTAGGAGAGCCATGTGCTTGATTAGCTATCTTGTCATGTAAAGAAAAAAAAAACGGTTTGCACTCCTGGAGTACCGGGCGAAGTGAAAACTTGAATATTAACGTTGTGCATTTTTGATATTTTGGAATGGTTAGGGAATAATTTTGCACGAATTGCTTTAATTATCAGTATGAAAGTACTATCGTATTATAATTTGTCCGACCCAGGAATGGCGCCTGAGACCTCACAGATTCAGCGCCATCACCGTTAGACCACAAACACGATTGTTATCACACACGCAGGCGAATCCGTTGGCAACAGCTTGTTTAACTGTTCCTGACTACGGCATCGCTAGGCCAGATTAGGCATTTATATAGAATGATAAATTTATGGTGATCATTGTAACCGCGAGGACAATCGCAGCTTAACCTATTTTTTATTTTTTTTTTAATTTCTCAAAATCTGTTCAGCCGCTCTAAGATGGAACAGAACATGTCGGCTTTACTGTTTTGCGTTTTTTGTTTTATTGTTTCATCAAAATCAGTTAAGTAGTTACAGAGTACGTCAAGCGTATAAATCATTACGGGAGATATAAATATCCCGTCCCGTAAAATAATTGGATTATATTATCATAGAGCGAGCAAAAAAAGTGTTTTTTAGTTGTGAAAAAGAACAATCGCTTATAGATACCATAGATGTCTTCCAACATTGTGTGTGCCAATATCTCGTCGCCCGTCTTAAGCATCATCCAGACGGTTGTAATCACGCCCCAATCACAGCTTCCACAAAGGTGAACTTGGTGGAAACTTTAAATAAAAAAATAAAATTTGGATTAAATAGGTTCCCCACGGATGCAAACCAATGTCTACAACCAGTTTTTTAATCTGTGTGGAGTCCCTATTATCTTCTACGCATGTCCACTGGCTATTCAAACTTCCAGCACGAAACCCGACAATACCGAGCATTGACGTTAAGGCAGCATTTGTAGTTCATCGCCCAGTTGTAATATAATACTGCTATAAAATCCGTAATATAAATCATTAGTTATTCACTGTACCAGTCACACAAAGTCCACAAATATAAGTAATGGTATTATTATACTAATGGGCGAGTACGTGTCTTATCTGAGCGTATCGTACCAACAAAAGTTATAATGAGCTCATCCGCAAATATCGTGAAGATAAACCACATATTTAATTTAAACTCGTTACTGTGAAATATGGCATAATACTGTCAGATAGTATTTGTTACTTGGGGAAATAGTTTTTTTTGAGAGAGGTCAGCGAAAGAGGTTGCCTCTGTCGTCTAGTGGTCCAAGTGTTGGATTTGACTTCACTAGGTCCCGGATCCGAATCCCGGGTCGGGCAACAAATAGAAAATGTGGTATTTCCAATTTTCTAATAAAAATAAGGAACTTCGTTCCAAAAATGCTGCTCGGTATTCGATATGTGCGATAGTCTTACCACCTATCACATTGTGGGACTTGGGCATATGGCGTGAAGATGCTTACGTAGCTCAGCGAATAAGCACATCCTTCGTTCCTAGAGCGTATAGACATCATAGATGTTACAGGTGCTTTGCTATCTCGCGGACGAGATGTTATACTTATTGCACAAGACTACCGACTATCCTACTCTCTAGATCGGACTATGACAGTCATTATGATCTCAACAATAGGTAGGACAGCAGATCTGTAGAGATCAAATGAGTACACAGTACTTTACCACCAGTGGCCTTGTTGGTAATTCTATCCTATAAATATTATAAATGTGAAAGTTTGTATGTTTGTTTGTCACTCCTTCAAGCAAAAACTGCTAATCCGATTTTCATGAAATTTGGCACACATACATATAGAGGGTAACTTGGATTAACACATATGACAGTTTTTATCCCGAAACAATGTTCCTGTGGGAGTATGGGGGCAACGCCACGGAAAACAGCTAGTAATCTAAATTTTACCCATTGCTCGCATCTTACGAACTATCTGGCAGAGAGAGAGAACGAGAGATGTTGTATTCTTTTAAGTGTGTACCACGCGAAGATATGTACATATTATAATAAAATAGTAATATAACAAAATCTGCACATACAAGTTTTTTTTAAGAACAATGATTGCTAGGACCTATTGCATATAGGATGCAAACCCTAAAAGGAGAGTTATTATATTTTTGTCGGTGTAGCTATTCACTTATCCTGTAAAATTTTTTAACGGATTTTTACCAAATTGAATATTATTGAAGCTTAGGTATAGTTCAGATCAACATTTAGAATACCTTTTGCTGTAGGAAAATCTATCTTTCGTTCCTATTATAAACCACTAAAACTCGCCTCTGTGGTCTAGCGGTTCAGTTGTTAGACTTGACTGCATGAGGTCCCGGGCTCAAATCCCGGGTCGGGCAACAAAAAGAAAATTCGGTTTTTACAATTTTCTAATAAAAAAAATGTTGCTCTGGATTGGAAACGTGCCCAATTGGCGATAGGCTTACCACCTATTATATTGTGGGACTTAGTGTCTTCGGCTAGTCGTGGGTGCCCTGGTTGTGCCTCTGCCTACCTCTGTGGAAATATATAATAAAAATCACTTCAATGTGTGTACGAAGTCGTGGGCAACAGCTAGTACATCAGTAAACTGTTGAATATTAAGGGTTTTAAAAAAATACATCTATGAATACATTACTAATTTAATTGTTTTTTTCATATTTAAGTGAACAAGGAGTCGACTCCTCTAACAGTTAAAGATGACCGTCGTCTATGGGCACCATAGTTGTTATTGGTGCGTTGCATTCTCACGGACCTAGTCTTAGGCTTAATGCATATTTTCCGGTTACCCTAACAGCTAACACTGACATTACATTGGCAACCTATTGTCAAATTTAGTTTTATGCTTGACCGCCTCGCTGGTCAAGTGGCTCCTCTGACTGATGCGGGCCGGGCTGCATCGCATCGTCGGATTTTTGTTACCCAGTACCAGAGTAGAGTATACAAATAGAGAGGCCATTCGACGTCAAAATCGTAAATAATGGAAAGTGGCTCCATCTTGTAGTTGTCACACGAATAGTCAAGTATGAAAACTGTCGCCTCTAGTAATAATAATAATAATAATTTTTAGTATCTGTCTTCCCGTCTTTCTTCATCTTCGCAGGACAAAGTAACACCCAGAAAATGAGAAAGCAGCAGTGAACTGCCGCTGCTACGACCAAAAAAGCTAATATAAATGAAATATTTAATTTAATTTTCATTTTAGAGAGGCATATAACCGGCTAAAAATAACAGGAATGTTTTCATTTGATTTTATTAAATATCTAAATCTTCAGATATTCCGTTAGACGGAAATAATTGAATTATATTCGTTAAAACTTTTTTAATTCCAAATAGATATTCGAACTTTCTTAGGTATCGAAAGAGTTGGATGTTTCTTTCCTTTTCAGAAGTTCAAGTTGTTTCGCTTGAAGGAGAAAATAACAACGTATTTGTCCGAATCAAAGATATTCTACAAAATAGACCAGACCTATCTGTAAATTTGCTCCATGCAAATATGCAGTGTGTTTTACTATTAAAGCAAATGTGAAAGCCGATGTTTTCCATTTTTAAACATTATTTAGTATCAGAAAAAAATTAAAAATTGTCTTTAGTAATTTTATGTATTAACAACATTGTGTCTATTAACAACATCAGGTAGGTATTCATTAGTAGCAATGTTCTATAACTACTTCTTCTAGTAGTATAGTAAGCAAACAAAATATCTGATCCCCGTACAATATTTTCAAAATAGGTAATATAAGGGGTTCAGAGATTTCGTTTGCTTATTTTGCTGTTGCCTTACCTTATCTTGCCACCAAAGCAAAAGTGTTTGTATTTGTTATGTTACGGTTATTAAAATAGCTGGTAATGGTACGGGGAAACCTTTTTAATCATTGGTGTAAAGGAGATGTATATTCCTTATGATGAGGAAATAAATGCTTATTTTCCTTTTAAAACTGAAAAAACTCCAAATTGGAATAGATTTGATGACTTTTACATACATACACAAACATATTTTTAAGTTAAAGTAGTAGGCAGAAATAACACAGAAGTTTTTCAGAGGTTTTAACTTGAAAAGACGAGTATTATTTTATTTTTTGAACTTATAAAGTACGTCTAGTCTACTGTTAAAACATCATTGACTCGTGTCAATGGTTTTATGCAAAAAGCAGTTCTCAACAATAGTTGGAGTGCTTACCGAGAATAATAATGTAGCCAATTTCACCAGGAT